>LPNX010937895.1:115646-208382 GCA_001517045.1 Pseudotsuga menziesii
ATAACATGTCAAAATGATACATGTCCAATAGTCAACATCTTTCAAAAGTATACATACCCAAATGACATAAGTCAAAATGATAAATGATGTAACTCAAACTGATACATGTCAAAATGATACAAGTCAAGATGATACATGTCCAAATGATAATAGTCAAAATGATACATGTCCAAACGATAATAGTCAAATGATACATGTGAAAATGATACAACTAAATAATATCAACAATGATCCATATTGTAATATATATGATCACATATGTCACTGGATACTACTAGTAGTTGCTTCATCATCATCATCACCGTCGTGATCATCATCAACTTCATCGTCATCATCATCTACCTCGTTATATCCTGTATCGACCTCATCATACCATCATCTCCCATGTCGGTACTAGAACCAACATAATCTAGATTTATATCATCATCTGGCTCAACAAGATCTTCTACAAGACCCATGTCCTTCCACAAAAAACATTAAAAATGAAAAGTTATTATTTATGTCATGCAATAATTAAATTTTTTGTTATATTTATAATATTACAACATATGAAACAAAACTGTAATCATATTACATCAATATCAAAGTGCATATACCATAATAAAACTTCAAATAAGTTATAGCTAAGATGTCATTGAAATGATGAAAAACATGCTAAAATTCTAATAAACGTTAGTAAAGATTATTAAAAACAAAATTGTTATACAATTTAACTCTCAACTATAAATTCTAGAAACTTGAGTTCATATTTGTTGTCGCTACCTGCTAAGTCTCAACTTAATTCATATGAGTATCCAATCTCTTCCATTTGGTTCCATTCCCACCAAGTGGGTCTGCTAAGGAGGTCCTCTTGACACCTCAATAATGAAGCATAACTAGCCCTAATTCCTCTAGTCAATATTCAAAGAGGTCAACCCATACTCTATACAAACATCACTCTCTTTTCCCTAGTATGATGGAATCCTCAACATACATAGGTCCATTTAGACATAATTGTACCAAGTGTCCTCTGAACTCAATTGTATAACCTTGATCCTCCAAGGATGAAAGTGAGAGCACATTCACTCTTAGACAAGGAACATATAGAACATGATGAAAGTCTAGAGTCCATCCTAACTCTAACTCAATTACAACAGAACCATCTCTTCTAGCGACTTCTCCTTCTATGTGGATCCCACACTTCACCAAGAATTTAGTATCCATTGATCGAGGTGGTTGAAATAGATCACACTCCCTTGTCATATGGAATGTGGCACCACAATCTAGATACCACCCATCTCAAGAAATATCCTCTGAATCCAGGAGTTAGAACATACTCCTTGAATAGTGTGGAGAATACAACTTGAACAACCTGAAATACTGGAATAAGGGATGTTAGTTATCATATTACAATAGTGGAAATCAATATTAGAAATAATTCTAGATCCAATTCCAAGAGAAGGAAGGAGTCCAATTCAATGCAGCTTTATTTGATCACTAACGCAAATTGTTTTCATAGCTATTGTAGCATATGCATAAATTATGGAAATAAGATGTTAACCTTGCATATCAACATGTAGACAAGAATGTATATGCTTTTTAAAGGACTTTATAGGAAAAAAACATTTTAAAATCATATGTAAAGGCCTCTCGAAAAGATGAATAAATTCCTAGGGGGTTCATGTGCTCAATGTTGTTTGATTGAGCAATGTAGTGCATTGTAGGTTTACTGTGTTGATATGGTCAATGTTGTTTGGTCAAGAATTAATTTTGGTCAAGAATTAATGTGCATCCTCCATATCTTTACTTTTATTATATGTTACCGATTTATTACTTTATACCAAATATACCCTTTGGATTTTAGGAAACTTATGGGGTATGTATTATCTTCTCTCTTCAGGATTACCCCATGGTAAAGGAATGGATATGACTAATCTCACTTGATACAAATGTTTTCATGGATCTGTAAGCTTGTGTTTTTTATATATGCAAATAAGTTACCATATTATAACGTACTCTTAGCTTAAAGTTATGTAGATTATGCAAGTCATGTAATTAATTGCATATCATATCCATCATTATTTGGTACAAGTAATGTAAGCTACTATACTTATATACCTTGTGAGTTCTTTCAATCTACTTATATTCTCTATCACATAACTCTCACAATAAATCGAATCATTACCATAGGTATAAGGTAAGCAGTTATTATGGAAGTGTTCATGTTCAATCCAATGGGATCAGTACTAACATAAAATTTTACATGTATAGTATGCCCCACTTTATCTGTTCTTTCCCTCATATTCCCCTTATCTTTGTTATACAATCCCATATGACTTGTTTGCTTCCCCTATGCTTACTAGGGCTAAATTAATTTAGATTTGTATGTGATAGTAGAATCAAGTATTTAACTTTGCACGACTAACTAGTTTGACATACATGTAAAAGGGAATGAATTTCAACCATGTGTACTCCCCATGTACCAAAAGAAGCTTATCATCTCCCTCCATGCTTTGATTTGCATTTTTAGCAAGATGTAGTCATTCTGGAATCAAACTATTAGAAAACCTCAACCAATTTTTTTTTTTATTACCCAAGGCCTTGATAAAAGAGGAAACCAATGAGAACAGTTGTGTCATTAACACTCATGACTTTCAAGGAGTAAATTGCAAACACCACACATAATAGTGTCGAAGGAGTAATGCACATTAAAATTTCTTTGATAGTCCCAAGAGGATATTTTTAGGACTGAGGTAGTGTTGGATTCTTGAATCTTGGCCATATAAAAGTCGCACATTCTAGCAGCATGTCAAAACAATGTAGATAATTTTGTGCACCTATGATCTCTTGGAATCTCATCCATAATAGAAAAAGAACACTACAAGATGAAAAAAAAGTACCCATATGAATGGTACCATACTGAGACTTGATGCCAACAAGTAGACTACACCAATACAACAATTACAAGATGGTGTACTTGATCATTTAGACACTTGTAGATGCTTTCATAATTTCACAAAGGATTGATTAGAAGAACAAGTCCAAGCAACACCATAATTACTTTGGTGAGAAATGCAACCAATAATACTACAAAGTATGATAAAAACAAATAAAGATTAAGGAGACTCCTTATAACCCAGGAAACTGACATAGTTTGATGACTCTTCTCCACCCACCAGCAAGAAAAGAAAAAAGATGCAATTGTATGGTGTGAAACTCATCATACATCCATGCATGAAAAAATGTGGTGCTAAAAATATATGTTCTTGAAGCTCACAACCAAGAAAAACTACAACTACGGTAGTAAAATTACAACTTATATACTTGAATCCTCTAACATTGTCTTTCTCACAATGAAGAGAAACTCAACTCCCAAACAATGATATTAGAACTAGAAGAAGAGAAAGAGGATTTGTTCCACAAATGGATGTGGAATCATTCAAATCTTCTCAACTTCATCATTGAGAAACAAAGTCATAAAATTTATTTCCATAACCACTATTTAACAATTAAAGCTCGTGACACAACCACACATACAACATTGTATGGATTTATTTAGGAAAATAGATCTATGTCACCAATATGTGTATGTTCAAGTACACCATATATCCTTGTAAGGTATATTAGGGTATAACCAAAGACCTGTAGTAATATGACATATCCTATGTGTTATTGTAAGTTCATATTAGTTTGATTCCAATCACATCACATAGTAGTAGGATATGCTATTCAAGATAATAACAACGTTGATTGATAGTCGTAAGCATAATTAACATGACATATATAATTAAAGGGTATTCATTTAGTATAACACATATATATATTAGTTTTATTAAATGTTGTATATACAACAAAAAAGAGATAGGATTTTGTTCTAATGGTCTTGCATATTGCCTGACTTGTTTGTTTCCCCTATGCTCACTAGGGTTAAATTAATTTACAGTTGCATGTGATAGTAGAATCAAGTATTTAACTTTATAAAACTACATAGTTGGACTTGCATGTAAAAGGGAAAGAATTGGAGGCATGTGTACTCCCCATGTCCCAAAATAATCTTAGTATCTCCCTCCACATTTTGATTTGCATGGGAAGTAAGATATAGTCAATCTAGAATCAAAATACTAGAAAACCTCAACCAATTCTTCTTGTTAATACCCAAGGCCTTGATAAAAGAGGAACCCAATGACAACAGTTTGGTGTTGACACTCATGACTTTCAAGGAGAAAGTTACAAACACCACACATAATAGCATTGAAGGAGTAATGGACATTAAAATTACTTTGATAATCCCAAGAGGAGTTTTTTAGGATTTAGGCATTGTTGGATTCTTGATCATTGACCATATAAAATCTACACATTTTATAAACATGCCAAAACAATGTAGATAATTTTGTGCACATATGATCTCTTGGAAGATCATACACAATAGGAGAAGCACACAAGAGGATGAAACCAAAATACTAAATCGAATCTTACCAAACTGAGACTTGATGCCAACAATTAGACTACACCAATACATCAATTAGAAGATGGATTTTCTTATCACTTAGACACGTGTAGATCCTTTCATAATTTCACAAAGGATTGATTAGAAGAACAAGTCCAAGCAACACCATAATTCCTTTGGTGAGAAATGAAACCAATAATACTACAAAGTATGATAAAAAGATAAAGAATAAGGAGACTCGTTACAACCTAGACAACTGACATAGTTTGATTACTCTTCTCCACCTACAAAAGATGGCAACATGAGTAAGCACTAAAAACATAAGAAGAAAGATGCAATTATGTGGTGTGAAGTTCATCATACATCCATGCATGAAAAAATGTGGTGCTAAAAATATCTATGTTCTTGAAGCTCACAACCAAGCAAGACTACAACTAGGGTAGTAAAATTTATCTAAAACACCATGTAGCATGAAAACGTATTCTACCTTTTTGCATTTCTAAGAATGACATTCAAACTATAACTGTACAATGGACTAAAAACTTGTGTGTGTGATTTGATTTAGAGAGAAATCATGGATGTTCAATGATCCTAAAATAATCATAAAAAAAGAGAGAAAGGAAGCATTTTTGAGACTAAATCAAATAATATTGTTACATAAGCACCCCATGCTACAAATATCAAGCAACAAAGGGAACAAGAACAAGAGGAAAGAGAATGATTACAGGAAGAAGAAGTAGTAGGCATGGTAGGCCCCACTGAAAAATAGAGAATTGAGATCTATGTGTTTTTTCTTCATCACAATGACAAGATGATGCATCGAGGGAAGGGAAAAACACACTCCCTTAGGGGCCTAATCCCGCCCAAACCATTAAATTATAGTGTTGTCAAACTTGGGTATGGAACTTTGTTTAGATTCCTTTATGAAATGGAGACTCCCTGGCAGTCGAATTAGATTTGAAAGGTAAATGTTGTACCAAAAGAAGTTATACTTGAATGGATAACTCTCACCAATCCCATCCTTACATTGATTAACCCACATACAGAAAGTTGGGAATGCCCAAGGAGATGCCCACTTTGTGAGGAAACATCAGAGATGGTGACTCACTTTTTGATCCATTGTCATTACAGAGATATTGATTATGATAGGAGCATCTCTTGTCACAAATTTTTCACAAAGGTAAATGGGAGGTAAAAAACCTGGAGTATAAGTGATTATCATTATTTTCCTTTGGAAAAAGGAGGATGTACTTGCTTTTCTATTTCAATTTGTATAGTCAATTTGGATAGCTAGAAATGCCACCATCTTTAATGAAAATAAATTTCGTCTACTTAGAGTGTACTACATTCAAACCAAGCCTAGCCATAACTATGGTCATCACTAAAGGTAAGAAGCTAAGAAATCCATTGTCTCCTATGAGAAGCCATGGTACAACCCATGGACAATTTGATGGTACAACTAAATAAAATTCAAACATAAAAAATAGATTGAAACTTAGATTGGGCCATGCCACAAATAACTATGTAGATCTTAGAATCATAGCTAGTATTCTCATAAATATAGCAAAGGAATATGATTTGAGAGTCAAAATAACAATAGCTTGGTTGGTGCCCGGATGCGGGTGATAATCCCGGCGACACCCGTCCCGTTCTCCGGCCACCCACTCAGGCATGTGTAAGGACGGACATATACCACCTGGCCCGCGCTCTCCGTCAACCTTTGCAGGATTCTCTATGCATGGGAGAAATTTTCCCTGTCACTTTGGCGCATGCAAACTAGGTTGGTGAAGGTACATCCTCCTAGGCTCATTCATGGCTTGGCTGCGAGGTTTAATGGTGACAGGTACATGGATTGACAGGCGGTTAATACAGCACCAGGTCGTGTTTTATGTTATGGATGGTAGCAGAGTTTGGTTTGCAGTCTGGTGGGAAGTTTAGAGAGTCTCTGCTACTATGCTTTCCAGGGCTTGCACTGGTAAATTCACTCCACTGCATATTGGTTTCAAGCTCAAGTCAGCAGCAATGTCTCGCCAGCGAGGAACCCCTAGACGTGCTAGTTCAGGAAGGGGCAAACCCCAGAGGAGCTGCAGTGCGCCTGTTCCAACAGATTATGAACCACATATTTCTGCGCGAGTCCGTGTTTTGGTGGAATCTTGGGAGAATAAGGTTCTCAACCATAAGCTCTCGACGGGCGAGGAAGGGGGTAGAATTAATCACTACTGGATGCTGAAGAATATGCTCTGCAATCTTACAGAGGACATGCTTAGTAATTGGGCGGAGGCCTGGATGGTGGATCACTCCATGAAAGCAAAAATCGCTGAGATGGATGCTCAACTCACGGCCATGGACAAATCATTTTCTTGGAAAGGAACGATAAGCATTTCAAGTTTGAATGTCCACAAGTAGGGGGTGACGCTCAAGGTGGTGTTGCGAGTGGTAGCGAAACTGGACGTCGAGCTCTAACCAGTCTCAGTGGCAGTGGTAGCGCAACGGGCTGCTCTACTAAAATGCCATGTGCCAAGCCTTTCCCGGTTCCATCAACAGTGGAACCTCTCCTCAAGCGACTGAAGGACTCGCCGGCCTAGCAGACTGAGCAACTACCACCTTCTCTGACTCTGGCTCCGAATGTCGCCACCAATTCACCTACTGTGTCGCAGGAAGAATGATGGGCTTGCCCCATCACTGAAGAAACTCCCTTAGCTTAATGTTCATTTTGAACAGGTTTTATTTGGTCCAGTCTCTAGTAGGTTTTATGATTATTGTCTAATCTTTTTTAGTTTATACTGTATGTCTTTTTTCAGTTTGGCTCCGCTAGTATACAGGAGTATGATATGTCTTTTAAGGTTCTCTGTAACTCAGTCTCTACGTTTCTCAGTCATGAACATCATTAGCGTGAATCTGGTTAGAAGGATGATATTTTTTGTGAGGCTCTGGAGGAGGTTTCGCCTCTTTCAACCTCAGACAGCCATGAGTTTTTCAATGTAATTTTTTTCCCCTGTAATATAATATATTGTGCACTTTACAAAAAAAACAATATCTTGGTTGGTGGGATCCCTAAAAAAAAGGAATATTCATAACAAAGCCAAGTTAGGGACATAAAGGAAAAAGGCTAACAACTTAAAATAGAATGTTGAAGGTACAAGGAAATGCTAGTTTTGTTTTTTTGGCCTTTTTAATTTCTCTTTGAAGTTTTTTTGTAAAACCTTTATACTTAAAGTTAATGAAGAGTTCTCTTAAATCTATGCAAATCAAAATATTATATTTAAAGATAGTTCACAAATATATTAAACAAATATTTAAATATATTTTAAATTGAGCTTTATATTTGTATTCTAAAGAAACATATATTATTTCTTATATGTTTTACAATAATAATAAAAAATAAAACTTTTTCCAATCTTTATATAATTGCAACATAAAAACTTTAAATAAAACTTATGTTAATGTTATAATATAATTTTTATTTTATATTTAATTAACTTGAAATTAAAAACATAAATGTATATACTATTTTACATTAACTTTTTTTAGATAGATATTACTTTTATATATGTTATAAATAATATTAATATAACTTTATATTTATTATAAAGAATCATGGTGTTCATTAAAGTTCATTAAAGAATCATGGGGAACAATCCAGAAAGGATCCCAATTATCTTGAGTACAAAGCTGCTGGCATTCTTGAGCAGCAGTAGCAGGCCCACGGTGTTGTTCCAAAGCGCGAGCTCCATATAGAGTCACAGGACCCACGATATCATCACAGGTCAACCGATGCTTTACCGTTCTTTGTACATTATGTCTATACATTATAGAGCATCTCACTTTGGAATGGTCCAAGCCAATCGAATGCCCGATCTCGTGAACCGCCACACTCTGCACATCTACAGCGAACTTATCATCAGTGGCGGCCATGTCCAGTGCCCAGACCTCGGCGTTGTCCAGGTGAAATAGCCATTTCTCAGTCGGATTTGCATAGGCCAACATGGCTAGAGGGCCCTCATAGGCGGACCGCCAGAGAATTTTATTTTTATGTTTGCTGCCTCAAAATCTTGGGTTTCCCTGAAATCTAGCTGAATGACAGCGGCCCAAGTTTGAAATGGAGAAGCCACTGCAGACCTAATGTCGTTCTTGGACAGGATGACCTACTCCGACTCCGCTAAGTTGAAGGAGGAGTAGGTCAGATTTCTTGTGCTTTCCACATTGGTTTGCCTGGCATGAGCTTCACCTTCAGCTCATAACGCGACCGACTGCCACTGGAACTCGTTGATCCTGTTCTTGGTTGGGGTAAGAAGACTTTGGTCTCGCCGTTTCCAACGTCTTCTTGAGTCATGCGTCTGCCTCTGGGCCAGGGCACTCGCATGTCTGTCAACCCTATCCACAAATAGCTAAGGGCTACACATTCCAATACTACCCATTCCAATATGTTACCACAATCACTTACAAACTTTTCACACATTGTAATGCTTGTGGGCAAGCCTCCATAAAACATTATTCTCCTATTGTCTCCAAAACCATTGGAAATCAATCAAGGTGTTGTTGGACGCATTAAAAGTCTGTAAACATAGAAAACTGCAACATTCAAAGACATTATACTGATGGATCCACTCCCTAAACGGAGCTTTGAGTCTTGCTACCACTATTCATGCAGCTTTATATGAGATCCGAGTGTCATTTGGCCCTCTGGTGGCCACACCAAACACGAATTAAGTTGTTTGTTAAAATCATGCTTTTGAGATGGACAACAACGGTCACGCAAATGGTGAGTTCGGATTCAGTTATGAACAGTTTCTGTCAGGTTCGCATGTTCAGGTTTCTCACGCTGAGGAGCTTTGAATGTTTTGCTCAATAGGTTTGGATTTGATAAAAAATCAAAATATGTTATATTCACATGTACAATAATGAAATTCAAAAGATAAATGCTATGACATGTCAGTCTATAATGTGTGCAACCTGGTTAACTGTGAAAGCTGTTGCCCTCGAATTGAAATACAGCTGATACGCCCAACGCGCTGCTGCCCTTTGAAACTGATTTAACACCTTGTTTTCAAAGAGATCTGCCCAAACACGAAAATATGTGAATGTGAAGACGTTCGATCACTAATTTGAAATTAGTTTGAACCGGCCTCTTAACATAATTAAATTGAAGTGGATGAGTAAAGTCGCATTAAATTTAAGGATAATTGTCCCTATGTATTAACAATTAGTTTTGAGATATTTGTTGATGGTGTATAAAAGAGTTTTGTCAGATTTCAAATAATTTTTATTAAATTTTATTGGGAAGTTTTTATTAAATTTTATTTACTTTTAAATATTTAAATTTTAATATATTTAAAGTTAAATATTTTAATATTTTATATAAATGTATATAGTTTATTTTTTGAATTTTTATCATAAATATATTATATTAAAAAATGATTAGTTATAAATTTAATTTATATTAAAATGTTGAATAAGAGATGTAACTATAGTGAGTATTTTTTTTTTAAGAATTCCAAATAATGTAACTTCCCTAATTTAAAATAATAATATTTTTTTTAATAATTTCATTATAATTATAAGTTTCATAATTTAAAATAATAATTTTAACTTTAAGAAGATTGCGATTTGGTTCCTTAATTTAAAATAATAATTTATTGAAATAATCTAAAATAGTGTAAAAATAATTTAGTCGTAACCATTCACAAATAATCTCATGTATGCATGTTATGTATTGCACCAAATTTCACAATATCAATTGGTAGCTCTCTATCCCCTTCAATGTTTTTCCATTTGGAGATGGATAAATTCCTACATCTATTCCTTGTATGACAACTAGATCACTAGAGTTTATAAATTTACACATGAATAATATAGTCA
This sequence comes from Pseudotsuga menziesii, assembly GCA_001517045.1. NCBI lineage: Eukaryota > Viridiplantae > Streptophyta > Pinopsida > Pinales > Pinaceae > Pseudotsuga > Pseudotsuga menziesii. Next base: position 125,932 of record LPNX010937895.1, read on the forward strand.
CGTCCACAATAGCCAAAACAACCATTTCATTCTACCTAGAAGTCGTTATATGCCAAGCTAATTGTTTATTAATCAAAATCAATAGGGAGAAAATGCCTTGGGAAGTTGGAATACTATAGCACAAACTAAATTACCTTTATAATTGACATTGAATTTACTAGATTTAAAAAATTCAACTAATCATGGAGTCCTATTAACCCTAATTGGCCCGAGTTCACACAAAATTGTCCTCCGATATACAGAAATTATAAGGGATATATAGAGAAGAACCTATTACTCATTATGATTTTCCATCTTTGGCATGTTCTTGTAATTCATTGATAGATGACAATATTAGGTTTTATATTTTTCAACTAACCCTAACTGGAGTGGCTTTAAAATGATACATACAGCTATCGAGAGCCTCTTTGTAAAACTTGGATGTGACATAAATGAATTTAATATCTTAATCATTGAAATGATACATACAACTATCGAGAGCCTCTTTTTAAAACTTGGATGTGACAGAAATGAATTTAATATCTTAATCATTTCCAATTACTAGTTTGCTATGCAATTGGTACCGAGATATTCATGTCCTTATGAAAAGATAAATCTATGCACATTTATGATCATGTTCATTAGTGACACGAAAGGAATCATTTGATTAAAGCTCAAATACGAGACGAATTCTTAGTTGACTAGTTCATAAAGTCCTTACTAGCCTTTATTGCGAAATAGGTCATGTTATCATGGGTTACAATTGAATAGAAAGGAATCAGCAAAACCCAAGAATTGGACCTGGCGTATTCCTAGTCTCGAATGTTGTATGAGATCCTACCCACTACTCCTAGTGTAGAATTAGGCCCAACCCAACCCAAGCTAGTGCCACATGCCATTGGTGTGATTGGTTATATTATGGAGCATGACACCTCTAATGTTGTAGAGAATTTTGGTGCTTGGAAGACAACTGCAAACTTACAAAAGTATGTGTGTTGACCCAAAGTGCTAGAAGATGTAATTGGGTTTACTATAAGATGCACATTTTATTATATTAACAAACCTAGTAGTAAAAGGAAAAGTGTATAGAAACCCTTGCTTATACCTGTTGGACCATGGGATAGCATCATATCCATGTATTTCATGGGTGTTTTTCCAAGAACAAATAAGGTACATGGCTATTTGTTTATGGTAGTTAACAATCTTAGCAAGTTGTGTATTCCTATGTCTTGTAAAAGGACCATTAAGGGATAACATGCAACAAACACATTCTTTAAAAGGTATGGGTGCACTTTAGGAACTAAGATCACCATATCAAATACATATACTATATTTCTTTGTGCCTTTTAACATACATTTTGGGATAGATGGACAACAAGGTGAAGATACCTAAACTTTCCATCCACAAGAAAATCAACAAACAAAAGTAGTGAACTATAAATTGCTTCATCTTTTTAGGGTTATAAGCAAAAGTATCCAAGGATCTGGGATTTAAAAAACCAGTTCTATTCAACTCCTATAATATAGCAGTACATACTTCTATTATTAGGTCCCCTTTTGAAATCACTTTGGGTATTTTCCATCATCAACCTTATATGTTATATATGGGCCACAAGGAAGGGTGAGGGAAGAAACCATAAGTGAAGCATTAAAGGATGAAAAAAATCATTGATAAGCCTAGGTAGATCCATTTACTGTACATGAGATATTTAATAAGTTACAAGAAAAGTACAAGGTCCAACATGATCAACACAAAATTGCGAAAGCATTCAAGGTGTGAGTTAGAGTTAAATTGCATCAAAACAAAGAGAGTTTACAGGTCCCTAGAAAAAACATCTAGATTTTATGGTATGGTCCTTTTGAAGTGTTGGAAATTGTGGGTGATAATGTTAGACTCTTGATCTACCTCCATACATGTACATTTACTCAGTAATGAATGTGTATAATCCGAAACTCTATGAGTCTACCATGTTGACCAAGAAATTGATGAGCAAGTATTACCTATCATAGAGGAATTGGTAATAGAAGTTCACAAATAGTTAGAAGATGATACAATTTTACAGAATAAATATGAAATGTAACTAGATAGGGGCAGCATGAACTCTGATAAGCTAGGTTGAAATGATAACTTTCGAGCAAGGTTAAATGGTACTTTAGGAATAAGGAAGAAGAAAAATATCCTTGCATCATTTAGTAAAATATTTTGGGAACAAAAACCCTCCGTAAATGGGGAGGTATGGTCCAAAATGGATCATTATATAAATTGTTATCTATTTTTCTATTTTTTGGTGGAAAGTCTTGAGTTATCATCTTACAAGACTCATTTTAGGGATAGGTTCTACTTTGGTGGTTTAGGGTCCAAAAGCTTCTGAAGCCTATTTTATCCCTTAAATAACATTTTTTGGGGTCAAAACTTTCTAAACAAAGGTCAAGACTTAATTTTACACTTCAAGGGATCTAATTATGTAAATATCTCGTGAATAAGAGTTCATATGAGGAATTTATGCCTCTCATAAGTTGACTTATCTTATTGACCACCATGATATCAAGTAAATTCCACATCAACTTCTATTACTCACACATGTGGAGCTAGCCACATGTGGGATTCCAAGAACATTTTAGAGTTTGCAAAACCCTAAGTGGATACCATACCATGTTATTTATTGGACCACGAGGAAAGGAGGGGGTTCCATTCTTATTGTATTGTTATTGTTCCATAATTAAGGAGATCATCTAGAACTGGGGTATTGGAATAAAGCAAAGGAAGTAGAAAGTATCGTAGCAACCATATATGGCACGATGTACATAGAAACACCGTAGTTAGTGCACTTTCATTGTATATGCATTTCATAATTGAGAGGAAAAGAGTAAGGAGTAGGCCCCACCTTCTAGATGAGCTTTTCCATATTTGATTTTCCCTTGGTATATCTTGTGTTTATCTTGTGTTATTCACTTAGCTTATTTCATTTTAATTTCATTATCTTCAGTATTTTGTGAGCTAAGATAGTAATATTAAATCCAAATTTAAAGTAAAACACTACATAATATATTATTTCATAATATTTTAAGATCTATTGTGACAAACCATTCTTGTGGAATATCCATGACAATTTTGAAATTGACTTTCACTAAATTCATTTTACATATTGCATTGATTTTATTGCATCCCACATTCACCACATCTTCATTTATATTTTTATATTTTGCATTCATTAGTTTAGATTAGATATATTAGAGAATGTTAAAAAATTATCTTACCTTACATATAGCACTTGGAACATAACCAAAGGGTTTGTCATTTCAACGAATTTTTTTTATTGGGATCTTTTTCTAGCTAGCTTTGTGTAGACGTTGAGATTCATTTACTCTTGTCAACATATTTTTGCAACATTCATGGAAGTAAAATTGAGTATGTGATCAAACAAATAGTTACAACAAAGTAGTAAAATTAGGATAGTGAATGAAATCAAAGAAGAAGAAATAATGTAACATCAAAATGCCTTAGATTAACACCAATAAGGATAGGATATGGATGGATGTATGGGATGATGAAAGTAAAGATGGGAGGAAATATTACTAATTTGCTTCGTCTTAGGTGTACAAGTTGAATTTTCTATCGAGTCTTATGAAATTTAGGTATAGACAAAATTTCTAGTATTAGACAAGGGGGGGAATTTGATTCTAGAACCTAAAGAAAGTCATGATTTTCACTCTCTTATATCAATAACATAACCATCACAATGTACTACATCAATAACAATAATATAGGTTTAGAAGAATCTATATGGAAAGGTAAGGTGTTCATGTAGAAAGACCCTAAACTAAAAATCTTTAAAGAAAAATATTTATGAATGGTTATTATATTTTTCCCTAATGAAGACTATGTCTACATTTTGGATTTTCTAGTGGGTTTTGGTTGGAATTCTGTAAAAAAATTGGTAAAATCCTAATTTGGAAGTGTTCAAATTGTGTTTTGAATCCATAAACAGATTCAACACCTTGAAATACCCCCATGGAACCCAAATTATGCAATTTTCATAGATAGTATAATGTGATTCTAATATTTTTTACAGATTTCCAGTGAGACTCCAAACAAAACAAGACCAAAAATATACTCAAAAAAGATTGAAAACATAGAATATTTAAACTACACCATGAATAATAAGCTATCCTCGCATAAATATGACATAGGTAAGGTGAGGATATATATATATATATATATATAGAGAGAGAGAGAGAGAGAGAGAGAGAGAGAGAGAGAGAATGTGTGTGTTTCATGTCCATATTTGGTATACATATTGTTCATGTTATTTTAGGTAAATTATCTTATAACCTCATGGAGAATGGTTGTGAATAAAAATAGAAGTAGTGATGTAAAAGGGGAACTGTCATTAAGTGACAATAGATATAATTAGTTGACTCTTATTATATTTATGTATTATGGCATAATAATGAAATGAAAAATATATATATTAATCTTTATGGAAATTTATATAAAGTTTCTAAAATATATATGTATTATAGCATAAAAATGAAATAAAAATATATATATTAATTTTATGGAAGTTCATATAAGTTTTTTAAAAAACATTGTACATATTTGCATGAAAAGTTGAACGTAGGTATTACATAATTTTGTATGGATTTTCGTATAGATTCAAATATTTTTTTTTCACATTATGTTTCTTGGTTTATTATGCAAAGCCTTAACTTGAATATGATGAAAATAAAAAATATAAGTCAATGATAGTTATTATTTAAGAGAAATAATTGAATTGTTTCATACACCATTATTTGCAAACAATTTGATTACTAAGAAGCAAAATGGTGGGTGTTCAAAATCATTACAAAAGTTGTTACTTAGTATTTGGAAAAACATTTTAGTGGAAATGGGCATGGGAATGATTTATATTTTGACATAGCCATGATTGTTGTAAAAAGACTTGGACTCAATATTCAGTCTCTTCTCTCTAGAATAATATTCTACTTAAAGTGGTATGAAAATTAGTTCAATATAGAAAAATACCTTCTAAATTGAAAAGATAAAAGAATCAACATTATGAAGCTCAAGCTATCAATATCATGTTGATGTTCAATAAATAGTTATAGGAGATCTTGTGTTTGGACTTTACCATGAATCATTAACTAAAATGCCCCCCAAAAAAAACTCAAAAAGAACCTATAAGGTTTGGGCAACATTATATTATATATTATCCTATTGAAGTAGTGTCCTTAACTAAGGTGAAATGGTGGTATTCAAATGATATTGGATAAAGACCTGAAAGAAACTAAGAGTGTATCTATTGAATTGGACAAGTTGTTAATTTGCCAATTGACATAACACCTAACAACCATGATTGAAAATTATAGGTAATTTGCCAATTGACATAACACTTCACAACCATGATTGAAAAACATAGTGTAGCAACATTGAGAATATAAATATCATTGACATAACACCTAACAACCATGATTGAAAATCATAGGTAATTTGCCAATTGACATAACACTTAACAACCATGATTGAAAAACATAGTGTAGCAACATTGAGAATATAAATATCAGATAGATTTTGTATATGTCAAATTGAAAAGGTATTCTCCTTCCAACTCAAAATTAAGTATGTCATACTAATAGGAAATTGATTATATTTTCTTTTTTAAACTTTATAATTTATTTCCCTATATTATGAATAGTATAGGGAAACCTAAATTTTGTGTAAAAGGTAGAAGTGTCCATTTTGTTTTATGATATTTTATATCAATAAGAAGATACATTATTTTTATTATTTTAACGTTACCTTGTCTTAATAGAAATTAATTATTGCAATTCAAGTTTCTTAATGTGGTTGAGATTCTTAAGCAACAATATACTAACTAGCAATTTCCCAAAGAAGGTGCAATAATACGCCGATAGGTAAAAAAGATCAAAAAGGGAACTAAAATTGAGTTGTTGTAGACTTGGTGATGTACATTGAGGAACTTCAAGATTCTAAATTTATAGTAAGTTGTAGCATTAGACAATATACTTCAAAAAACGCTTAAAACTTCAAAATTATACAGAGTATGATCATTTTGAGCTACCTAGAATTGTATAGCAAGTGTGAGTTTTTGAAGTGTTCAAATATATTCAAATGCATAATGTAGTAAATCCAACAAAAAGAAAATACATTCTTAGAAATCCAACATTAAATGTATAAATTTCAAACTAACCATTTCATTAGAATTGCACTCCAAGAGTAAGTTGGAACTCATCGAAAGAATAAGATATTGATTTAAGTTGTTGAATAGAGGTGGAAAAATGAAAAGGTCTATATGGATATGCTTCAACACAAAATAATAATTAACCAAAGAATCATTGATTACTTTGAAGCACTATTAATAGTTCTAAACTAGGAACACATCATTTTTATAACTACAATAGAAAAAATATGAAGTTGTAGCATTCCTTTCAATTCTCGAGCTTCAATAATATAGTCTCAACTAAAGTGTTTCATTGAAGAAAAGGACTTCTACTACCTTATCTTCCTTTTAATTTTCCTTGCATCACTGTCACTTTCAATTTCACTCTCAGGATGAAAAGAAATATCGGTCTTTGTCCTTTTTATGTTTCTTGCATCTTTGTGTTCACTTCCTCTTTCACTCTTAGAAGCAGAATAAATACTAGTATTTTTCTTTCTTCTTTTTTGCTCACTTTATATTTTAGTCTCGCTCTCATGGATTTTATATGAAATAAGAAACCTAAAGAATCTTCCTTTAGTCTTGTGGGAAAGAGAGTTCTAAGTCTTTCTAGGTTTCAAATTTCATTAATATTGTTTACCAAGGTCTTGTCCAAACACTTTAATCTCATGACTTTACAAATTAGAGCAAATGTTCTTATATACAAAACATCCTATGCTAGCATAGTTGGATAAATCATGATGTTAGGATTTTAATATGTTTTTAAGTCATTTATTTTCTTGGAGGGATGTGAATGTTTCTCTCTGTTGGATACTAATTGTTGAACATTGATGAATGAACTTAAGTTTATCATGTTCCTTGTAGGATTATAACAATACAACCCATAACAAAGGACTACAAGTTTGAAGGAAAAAATTATAAGTTGTTTAGAAAAGAAGTACACATTGGGGCTAAGTATAGGATAAATTTCCAAAGATACTTGTAAAGTACTCACTAAACTACTATTTACGTAAGGGAAGATTGTAAGTAGCTAGAAAAACTTAATGAAATAAAAATCCCAAGCATTACATCCACTTTTTCGATTCATAGTTGTAGAATGTGTACCAAAAGAAGCTAATTGAATCTAAATATACATTATTATCTTAATTTGGGTAAAAAAAAAAATTACGAACAAATAGATATGGAGACCAATATTAAATATATCCTTGGTTTTAAAATGCAACCTCAAAATTTAAGATCAACAATTTAAGGATTATGGAAATAAGATTCCCTATTTTCCATGAGAATGAAAAGAAACAATTAAATAAAAAAAGGATTTACCCTCGACGAAAGTTTTGTTGGAATTTCTTCAAGTTGTAAATGGTTTGAATCATAACAACCAATCTCCTATAAGTTTGACTAGACCTTACCTTACAACAGACCAACACAACATATCAACAAAGTAGGGTAAACCAAAACTTACCAATAAGAGAATTATCTTTGACATCTCAATGTATAGTTTCTTTTCCTCCATGTTGAAAATTTGTACGTACTTCTTCACCATTAAAAGTGTTTTTATGTTCCTTATCATTATTTCTATCCTCTTTGGGATTTTCCTCACCTTCTAAGATGGAAACTCTTATGACCTATCTCCAAAAGTGTTTTCCTCCGATTTAGTAACATTGTAATCCTACTCAACCACAAAAATCATCGTAGCATAGGTTTTATTTCAAGTTCAACAGTGAGAAAGAACTAAACCTTACCATATCGTGCCTCACATTAAGTAATCTCCTTTTTATTTACTTGAGAGGATTTCTCTATTACCATGAGGAAAACAATTCATTATGTCCAATAATATTTAAGTTTAAGATTCCATGAGGAAGAGTTCCACTATTAGACATAATGACGAGCCAATTCTGTCCATATAAGCTTAGTCTTAACACCTGCTTGAATGCCACTATTATATCATCTTTAGCAGAATCCAAATTTGTATTTTAGTGACCTAGAATAATGACATTGCTTAATGACCTACACTGTATTTAGTGAACCCATTAGGTCATCTTGGACTATCCTATACCTAGATTTCATGCAACAACCATTTGGATTCAAAGTTTTCTCACTACTCTTTCTTTGTCATTTAGGAGAAAAATAACCACAAGAAAAAGCCTCCAATGCTCTTGTAGTCAAAGGGAAGATGCTTGTGCTTTTCGTACATACATTTTCCATTTTTTTTAAAGGTTTGAAAAATAGCTCGTGGGCTAAATTTTGCCCCTAAATTTTTTCTTGATTATGCTTACCATTTATCTCAAGTTAAGAGGGATTACTCTTTCATTTACCACTTTTACTATGGTTCCATTGTTACTAAGTTATTGTTTATTAAAAGACCCTTCAAGTTCATCATAGAATGGTCCTAAAAGGAGGGCACACAAATATTTCTATCAATAAATTTAAAAATAGTAGAATATTTACAATTCACATATCATAAAAACTTAGCAAATTGATTGACATTTGACTTATTAAAATTTCCAAGATGACTATGTACTCACTTCATATTTGTCATGTACACTTAAAGTATAACATGTTCTAAATAAAATCCTAGTTAATTAGTGAATCATCATAGCTACTTGTATACTACTAATACTAAGTTCTAACATACTTAGAGATAAAATGTAAAAATATTATTATTTTATTCTAGTGTTGGTTTTTAAATAATATAACATTCTCTCGTAGTTAAACACTTTTTTCTACAAATACTACAAAGTAGGGTACAAAATGGTAGTGGTAAATTCGTTCTTTAAAATACAAGAATCACAAAATTTCAAGTCTAAATACCATGAAGATACTAACCCAATATACAACAAAATTGCAAGTCTAAATACCATGTAGATAGTGACCCTATACACAACAATATTTCAAGTCTAAATACCATGTAGATAGTGACCCAATACACAACAACACCCCTTGGTCACCAAAATACTACAAAAATAAAGTGATAAGTACACCTAAAAAGGAATAACACCCATATAAGACAAAAATGTAATATAATTTTAAGGGACAACTAACTTTTAGTAGTGCCCCTGCTTCATTCATGCCTCACAAATAGTGTCCCTAAATTTTAATTCATGCCTCACAAATACAAAGCTTAAAATCCAAAATGAAGAAATTTGTTGAACCATATTGCATATTTTAAAATGATATTTTTCCATATTCATACTCGTAAAGGTATATGCATCATGTGTATCCAATTTATTAAACCATTCAATCAGGCTCTTTCTGCACAATATTCTGGTTTAATTCATGCCTCACAAATACAAAGCTTAAAATCCAAAATGAAACAAAGATCTACAATGCCATCATATAAGGCAACTTATTTTAAGCTACTGCTCTAACATATCTATTAAGGAAACTTCTTTTAATCTACTGCTCTAACATATCTATTAAATGGGCTATATCCCATAATTCTATAGAGCAGATGGATGTCCAAAAAATGTTGAAAGATGGTAAGAGATCTACAATGCCATCATAGAAGGCAAGTTGTTTTAGTCTACTGCTCTAACATATCTATTAAATGGACTTCACATATCTATTAAATGAACTTCATATAACGTATAGCGTATAGAAATGACAATAACCTAACGGTGACGCAAATAAAGAACAAAACTGAATGTAGAAATTACCATTGTAGCCTTTTTCAATTTCATGAGAGCAATTCCATTACAAATACAAAACAAGAAACCTTGAGACGAGTAGTGCACCTCGATAAGAATCATAAACTATGCACTCAAATAAATGGGTTAAGAATTTAACCAAGACAAAATCAATAATTGCAATTGTTACAGTATTTAGTATAGTCCCAAACTCACAATCAGCCCAACAATTACAATTGTTACAGTATTTAGTGTAGTCCCAAAGTCACAATTAGCCCAACTTTCTATAGAGTAGATGGATGTCCAAAAAATGTTGAAAGATGATAAGAGATTAAAATGCCATCATAGAAAGGAAACTTCTTTTAGTCTGCACCTCTAACATTTCTATTAAATGGAATTCATATAGCGTATAGATAATATACCATAAAAGCTACAATCAAAGAAATGAGAATAACCTCAACGGTGACGCAAATAAAGAACAAACGGAATGTACCATTACATCCCTTTTTCACTTTCATGGGAGCAATTCCATTACAAATACAAAACAGGAAACCTTTAGACACGTATAGATAATATACCATAAAAGATACAACCAAAGAAATGAGAATAACCTCAACGGTGACACAAATAAAAAACAAACTGAATGTGCCATTGCAACCCTTTTTCACTTTCATGGGAGCAATTCCATTACAAAAACAAAACAGGAAACCTCTAGACAAGTAGTGCACCTCCATAAGAATTATAAACTATGCACTCAAATAAATGGGTTAAGAATTTAACCAAGACGCAATCAACAATTGCAATTGTTACAGCATCTATTATAGTCCCAAACTCACAATCATCCCAACTGATCCACCTACCAAAACTTCAAATTTAGTGTGGACAACATATTCCTTCAATGGAATGTCTCCAAGCTGCTAGTTGCTTCAATCGTTGAAAATCAACTTTACCAGTCTTTTCACACTTGGTGAAATTTGGCTCAATTCAGACAAAGGAATCAAATGTGCCCCATCAATAAATTGACTATCGTCATTACTAATCCTAATTTTGCAAGAGCTTAGACTAGATACTTTTGTTTCCATTGGAAATCGTGTGGCTGATTTTGTTGTTTCAACTCTTTCTACAACGATTTGAGATATATGTCCTAAGGGATACAAAGCTTCTATTGAATTTAGTTCTCTTTGCATTGAATCAAAGACTAGCTCACTAATATCATTTACCAAAAAAATTACTTGTTTCTAGTGTAAACAAGAACCATGTTAGTTACTATCATCATGTTAATCAATTCAACGTGCTTATCAATTGCCCTTCTAACCCTCTTATAGTGTGGAAATTATGAATGAAGAAATTTTTTATTTTTTATTTTTCATTGTGGTTCACGCGCCGGCTTTACCAATGGGCTACATCCACGGAAATAATTTCTGGCCGACCCACCCGAAGGGGCCTCACACCCGCGGCCGATGCGTGCCTAACCCCAAGAGAGTTGATGAGAATGGATCCCACGACCTCACATGCTGGGAGGCCTAACTACGAGTACTCGACCGATTAAGCTAACTCTTGGGGCTTATGAATGAAGAAATTATGCAACACATTTAATTAAATATGCTGTACATGTTGAGGCAAGTCCTTAGCATTGTATCCAAGTACATAATTTCCTGCAAGTGCTCAAATACAATGCGAATATATTCAACAACATTTATCTTTTGTTTAAACTTTAAGGTTTAAAGATGAATAGAAGAAGAAAATTTAAAACTTCCTTTCAAACTGGATTTTGACTATACTTTTCAAAGTCTTAGATATAAAAAAAAACCACACCATTACAAACATGTCTGAATCTGAAGTACCTTCATTCAAATTTGGTCAAATGTGTTGAGTCTAGTGCCCAACCTTCAATTGTAGAAAAACAAACACCTTCTATGCCTTGTTTGCTAAGTCTACATGTTCTGACAGAAAAACCCAATCCAAATCCACATTTGACAATTGACCCAGCCTAAGAGCAATATGGAATTGGAAAATGCTAAGATACATCACCATTTTAAGGTTTGAAGTGCTATAATTCACTTTAAGAAGATTTTTACCAAATCCATATGGTGCAGAAATGTGCAATATTAAAAATACACATCCTAAAATAGTAACTCGAAATTGAAATTCATAAATTTGAATTTGATCTGATAAAAAAATCCACAGCAGCATGCAGATATAGTTTAGCCACAAGTGTGATTTCCTATGCTGAATATGGGAAAAAGTCCCTGTGATCCAAAATCATTCTTAAAACACTATAACATTATGCAATTCACTTTATAAAACACTTATTGTTGCCCCATTTCTATAAGAGACAAGTATGAAACAACTATACCATCACTATATCATTGATGAAGACTGGTAGAATCTCAAAAACCGAGATGAAATGATGAAAATATACACAAAAAATAGACTCTGCATTGGTTTGCATCTAGAATTTACTTCAATAGCGTACATAAATGAGCCATATAGCACATATATATGTATTATTATGTATGGAAATAATGCACTTAGCAGAAATACCTTTGTTTTGTTAGTCAAGTAGTATAACTTAGTGAATGTTTGTGTTACCACTACTAAACTTAAAATACAGTGAAAGAGATTGTACGCCAATCCAATGGCCATATTGAATGCACCATAACACATAAGAGTTGATGAGCTATGCTAGTATCTATAATACATATTCAAGGAAGCCAATGCACCATTACTCACAAACAAAGAGTTGATTCCATATTCAAAGCAACCAATGCAACATTACCCACAAATATTTTCAATACAATACACGATTATACACTAACACATGAAAGAAAGAATCGATAGGTCACCCTGCCCCACCCAAGCTGTAGAAAGCACCTTTCCTGTTTGTTTGAAGGCTGAAAAAAATGAACACAGCATAAATTTCATGCACAAACATGGAATCCCAAAGTCAAATAAAGTACGTGGAACATATTTTCAGTGTTGAACCTATCTTGACTTTGTTATTGATGTACAAATAGTAGTTGAAGGACACCAAAATGCCTATTTTCCCCATTTCCACCTTCAACCCATCTATGCTACTTATGAAAAAGCTGAGCCACCATGAGTACTCTTATTTGCAAGTGGTGGCATGCCTAAACTCATAGGGCTTGTATAAGGTCCTGGATTCTGCATGGGAGGACCACCAAGGAGATATGCAGCAGAAGAATAAGGTGGAACTGACAAGTGAGCTTGCCAAGTTGTCCCTAAAGGTGTAGCATGTTGAGCAAGAGAGTTCATGTACATTTAATTTGGTATAGTTCCTTGAAACATTGATCCTGTTGTTTGTGATACAGGTCTAGTAACGCCAGCTGGTTGTGGTGATGTATAGCAAATACAAAATGATTTCCTGGATACATATATGGTGCAAATGGAGACTATCCACCAACTCCAGTTCAGTTGTGGTGATGTATAGAAGATACAAAATGATTTCCTGGATACATATATGGTGCAAATGGAGGCTATCCACCAACTCCAAGAACTGAGAGTTGATTTTGTACAATGCCTACTTTTGGAAGTGTGTAGTCTTAGCGTGCCTTAAAAAAAATCATGGTAAGACTATTACCTTAACATTGAGGTGACAGGTCCATGCGGAACGAATAAGAAAGGTGGAGCTTGCACTACCATCATATAGAGAATGTGTCCTTCTAATGCTTCTTTGGCAATTACTGCAATTGGTATATCTGAACAAGGTAGATTGTCATGCATCTAATCACCGGAATTGATCAATCTTGTCGATAAAAAATATTTATTATAGTGTCGCTTCACTGTGAATGCATTGCCTGCCTAAATAATTTGAATGCAAATTTAGACAGCAACAACTTCCCAATACAAAAGAAGAGTTTGGTCATGGTGAAAAATAACAGAAACATGTAACTCTTCAAAGTTCAAACAACCTCCTATAAAATTTTTATGAAATAAGTGTCAAAGACAAGCACCAAACAAACAATCAAATGTATGTGAAGTACCTTGGCTGAAATTCCCAAACTCCCCCCAGCTCATTTCCCTGGTTGTCATTCCAGCGCACTTTCCATCTACTAATCACTCTTGCTTTGCAATGTCAGATGGCACCCTACTTTCCCCTCTACCTAAAACCAAGGAGTAATTCAAATCCATATCTATTCTACCATCTACAACTTGTTGTAGTCATTGTCGTTGTCCTGCTCAAATATTCCTGTCCAAAATGATGTTGTTGTTGCTACTGTCATGAGCTCTGAAATACCAGTTGCTTGTATGCAAGTATGCTCTGAAGCTTCTCACATCCCTTAACATCTAACATATCCAAAAATGTCAAATGTTCCAAAATTGGCAGCGTTTTGTCTCTCATGGCATCCACTGACATCAAATGTTTAGAGATTTTTGGGCTGCACCAACCTCGGTATGCTGTGTAAATTCTCACATCCTCTAGCTTTCAATGTCTCCAAAGAAGTCAAATGTTCCAAACCTGGAAACCTTCATAGCTCACGACATCCACTAACATCTAATGTTTGGAGCTTTCTGATCTTCCCCATTTCAAACTCTCCAGAAAACGGATTGGGACAAATCTTTGAGATCAACAACAGCCATGATTGTCAAAGGGAAAACCACACAAAGTGCCAATTAAAATCGAAGGAAAAAAGTCGCTCGACGTGTTCGACAAGAATATTGATCCTTAACAAACAAAACCAAGCGGGGTCTTCTGGCTAGTGGGGTATCTTGGTAAACTTCTATCAATGGTTTTGTTATTCTTATAGTTAAATATATTTCCATGAAGCAGGGGATAGATCTCTCTACATTGAATTTACTCCACTAATAAAATAGAATAGAGATACAAGATACAATAAAGTTGAAGATAATGGAAATAGATGCCATACACATTACATATTACTAAAGTAATTCAATGATGAATATAATCAAATTATATCATTTAGTTCTTTCTTTGACAAAATAAATGTGTAGGATATTAACCCCTTCTAAAATTAGTCCACCTTTCCAGTTTCCAATTTCCCATTCTCCCCTACAGAACTCTACTTTTCCTGGATTATCCCCATTTTCTTCCACGCCAAGTCTTCCTACATCAAACTCCATCCACCCCTCCTCTACATGTCTAAAGGAAGTCATCTGGTACGCTTCTGTTTCAATAGGTTTATCCATGTCACTCAAATACCGAGCATGTCTGGTGATCACCACAGGGAGTTGTAACTAAGAATTTCACCGGCTTACGTTTCCATCCATATGCTCGAGGCAAGGGAGGAATAATGGCTCTACAACCAAAGTTCTGAATAATGCCATGGGTTGATTCATGGACTTTGAGCCCGAATGAAACGTTGTATGCCTCACCAGGAGACAAATTATTGCAGTCAAACTATCCTTTCACTTTGAGCTAACATACTGCAACTGTAGACAAAAGTCAAAACCGCTATATTAGCTTTTATGTACATATTGACATCTTGTTAGAAGTAACAAAAGACTAAATGAATAGAGTGTTACCTGGATTCATCCTGAGAAATCCAATGCCAATACTGATTATCATCTCCCCAAATTGTATCCAAATTTCTTGCAGATAACATATAGCACAACTTACATGTGGCTCGCTCTATCCAAAACTTCTGAAATCGAAACACATTCATGTCATTAACTTGAGAAATATAAACATTCAATTAATATGAGAAAACTATTCTGAATGGGAACTAAAGTAGGCAACCACAAAATAAAGGAACAAGTTAAGTCATGAACATTGGGTGACTGAGGCTATTATTTGCATAATCAAATACATCAAACCATGTTGTTGAACCCATGTAATGCAGTAAATAAATACAAACTAAATTTCTAACTAAACTAAGAACTCCGAACCTAGACCCAGTTTAGTGGAAGTTGAGATCTAGTTGCACCTCACTCGAGAGTATAGTTGTAGCCTTCTCTTGAAGTAAAACGTTTTACTTTCAACCTACATTGATCAGCTGATAATTTGGTATTTTTTTTATATATAAAGATAATGTTTTGGGTGTACTAACATCCACAAACAACACTGTTACAAACTCTATAACAAGGTTTCCAAGATGCATATCTTTGGCCAACAAAATATTAAGACCAGTAAGGTTTTATCGACGAAGTTCATCTAATGATTAGCTTCAAAGAAATTTAAAAAAAAATGAGGTCCCATAAGTTAAAAGTTAAATCTTAAGATTTTATTTTTATTTGTAAGTTTTACAAAAAGATGAGACACCTGACACACCATATCACATTGCTGGGATGTAGAGTACAAGTCACTGATCTAGCTGTAATTACAGACTTCAATTTGATTTCTAATGTTATGGATGGATACACAGTTTCATCTGGACTGCATATCACTCCCACCTAGATAGTAGAGCAACTAGAACGTAAAATGAAATTTAGGATGCATTCATCTTTATGTCCCATCTTTTAAGCATTGCCCCACCTTTTTAAAATCTCGTGTTTCTTAATAAATCCCAACCTAGACTAAATTAGGATATATTCATGTTGATGTCCCATTTGGATTGTAAAATGTTAAATTAGGAAACATTCATCTTCATGTCCCATCTTTAAACAGTGCACCTCCTTTTCTTAAGCTATTGTTACTTGATAAATCCCTCAGCTAAACTCTATAGTGTAAATTTGGATACATTAATCATGTCTCATTTTTTAACCAGTAAACATATTTTCCATAATCTCTTGTTGTTCAAAAAAGACAAAAATAAAGATAGAACTGTAAAATGTTAATTGGGAAACATTCATCTTCATGTCCCATTTTTAAAGGATTAAGCTAAACTCTAGACATGCACCCAAAATTAGGTGAGTTTTCTGGCCAAAATACTGCGGAAATTGTTCAAAAGGTAGTTTTCAGTGATTGGAATTGCATAATATAGGTGCCCCGGGGGTAATCGAGGGTCCTGGATCCATTTCTGCAATAAAAATTGCAATTTTAATACCGAAAATATCATTTTCAACAACAAATCTTGTTGCCAACTTCTGGCCAAACTTGCCTTAAAAGGTGCAAATGGTCTAGATATTAGCCAACTCCGTCTTTAAACATTGCACCTCTTTTTCTTAAGCTCTTGTTACTTGATAAATCCCCCAACTAAACTGTACAGTGTAAATTTGCACCCTTCATTTGGTACATGTTCCAGATGAAACTCTGGCTTAATATATAAAAAAGCTCTTGCAAAATATACCAATTTTCAGTGATTCATGTCTAATCAGAAACATGAGATATAACTGAGAGGAAAACTTTAGGCTAATCAGATATGAGATAGATATTCCTGACATGAAAACAAAGCGTGTATCTGCGTTAAGGTTGAATTCAATGACCCGTATAAACTTACCAACAAGGTTTTCTGAAATTGAAACCCAATACAACACCTATAGGTCATTTTAGTTTGGAATTGGTTCATGCTTTGCAAAATAATAATAACGTGTCAATAACCCTCTCCTTTGACAATAACACAGTGGTGTTTAATATCCTACAATGGTTGAACTATTCAGACAATTTCTTATTCTTGTGTGTATGAGGATGGTTCAGGTGAAAATCCATTATAATATTCTCCTCATCAAAAAAGTGCATTTATTGTTGCAAAAGCAAAAAAATGATAAAAAATGGAATTAAAACATCCATTAACAAAAGAGTGTTAATTTGACACAAAAGAAAATACAGAATGCATAATTTGAAGGAATGGATCTAAATCTTAACTAGAAAACTCCCAAACTACACTGAGAAGTTTTAGAAGTTTTAGATCTAAGTTTCATGAGTTTAAATTCCAAAAAACAACAAAAAAATAAAACAGTAATTCAAAGAATACAAAACTTGGATGGTTTTAATATTTGAGAACCTGAGTTTCGTTAGGGAGGAATTCTTTAAACCTTAAAAAAATGAATACTTATTTTGCCACGAAAATTTTGGAACTAACAAAGACTCTCAAGCCAGTGGTAAGTAAATACCTCCTTGGTTGACCATGAAATATATGTCGGAAAGGTCATCCATCTCAATACAAGTCCTCTCTAACACCTTGCTCATTTCCAGAATTCCTCTTTTGCAATTTCAAGCTCTTGATAGACATTCTTTGTTGTGTAACTCCCAGAGCAAAGAGAAAAACACACAAGAGATTCCAAATGCTCAAGGGCATACGCTCGTAGCTCTCCTCCTCCTCAACTGGCGCAAGCGTATGCAACCTCCACAACAGTACACAAACTTCTTCCTGCAACCAATGTTTTAAATAGTAGTACAAGGAAAAAGCAATGGATGCCATTTCAGTAAAGTTTAAATATAGATTTCAAAAAAAGGGGAAAACAAAAAATAAAATTAATAGAATTGGGATAGATAATAACAAAAATCTTAGCTATTCTAAAGTCCAATAGGCCAATAGCAACTTAACAAAATAACACAATTCTTTTTTTCCACCCAGTCACAAATTTCCATGAAAAAATGCATCAGCGTCCATGTTAATCATTACCAGAACTCTCAAAGAAACTCTCAAAACCCCAAAATTGAACAAAAGCTAACAATCCATTCTCAAACTTCAAAATACATCATGATTTCACATACATTGAAAATCTGGCAGCTCAAAAGAAACCAAAACGCTAGAATCTTATCTTTTCAATATGAATTCATCAAACCCTTACCAATTGTGATTGAGACAAGCATTTTGAAACCATTCACAGCCCTATCATGTGCTATTACTCTGCATTCATTCAAACTTTTGACAGTATCATCGAGATTCTCTGGAAATTTTTCATCAAGAATATCCAAATCTTATAAAATTGTTCTTAGAGAAATCCTTGCATATAAGAGATCAATTGAAATCCTATTGAATTTAAACCACATCAAGAGAATATTTGCACTCTTCGGTGCTTAAAACAAGCAACAATTTATTAGCTTCCATTTGATGTGCTCTAATTGCTTCTTTCCAATTTGCCACCTACACCAAAAAGTTCAAGCTTAGATGGAAAATTAACCCCAAACCACATATGGCCTCTATGCTTCCATCTTTCAGCTAAATCCACTAAAAGAAATTCATAGATTTCTGTTGCTGTATAAATTTTCCCATTTGCATTTAAAAATGACCATGAAAACTCTGCTTCCAGTTATGAGAAATGAAAGAAAACCCTAAGAAAAATAAGTGCACCATATGAAATGCCAAAATAGAAATTATGAATTTCGACTGGATTTTAAGATCTTCTGTGTGAACACCAAGATAAGTATGCCATGACTCGATAAAAACGCATAATTCAAGTTTCTTCTTTCTATGTTGCATTTATCTTCAAGGTCCCATCCAGAAATGGGAAACAGAAGCCAAATGCACCCCCCTTAAGAGTGGTTTCTGATAACATAAACATATTGTACAGTTTCTAGAGATGTCGAATGAATAAATGATTCATTAACCATTTCCTTGAGACTCTATATATCCTTTTCCCAGAACACTAGAAATCAGTAAGTTGGAAATGAAATATTCCAAGTAGATAATAGAGATATGCACCAAGACATATTTTCGTTCTTTTTTATACAGGATTTAAATTCTCAATACCCTATTAGATGTACATAAGTATGAGTAATACTCCTTCCAGCACAGTCCATTAGAAACATTGCAAGCACTATAAAGGGCAACATTGGCAAACAGGTAACAGCACTTGCCAACAGAGAAGCAGACTCTGCCTTGATGCCTGCTTGAACTAACAAGGTGTCAACTCCAGATTGTTTAAGTATTTGAAGCATGAATTTGAGGACTGCAACAATACCACAGAGCTGTACCGAAACAAAGTCTTCACTTAGACATACATCATACATAACCAATAGCATGTTGTAAGGCCCAAATTTTTTTCTCTTATGTAATAAAAAAAATGAATTTACCTGCTAGAGTAGTTGAAGAGACATCCCCACTGTAAGAGCTCTTCTTACTCTGATGTCAGAGAAATCAGACCATGACATACCCTTTTTCGCCACTTGTGAGGGGTGCAGAATTGCAGGCCCAGAGATGGTTCTTCCTATTGCAGACACAGAGGGATCTACATTGCTCTCTATCAAGCATAAGGATGGTTCACCCACCAAAGCAGCAACCTGAACAGATTCTCGTCCTTCTAGATTGGATAATGATCGCATAGAGCTAATAGTTGAAGGAGCATGAGACATAGATTCAGGAAAAATAAAAACTCTCTTCAAGTTACCGCTTAGATTGGATTCATTGAACTTTTTCCATTGCCAAGCTAGCTGCCAGCCACCTCCCAATCCCATGCCTTACTCAGCTGAACTGGAAAACCAACTGTCCACATTGGGACTATTCTTACCTGGATATTTCATATTTGCAGTTGATTCACCACCCCTATGGATAGAATAGACAAAGAGTAAATTGACACGCCTTTACCCTACACTACTACAAGTGTGGAACCTGGTCCATTCACCAATGGCCACTCCATGCTTACCCAACCCACCATGCTAAAAACTTCGAAATCATATTCCCAGGAGTCCTCTACCCACTCTTCGGGAAGTCTTCTGAGGTCAATGACGTATCCTCCAGCAATTACCAATTTGTTGATAATCTTGCTAGGGGTCCCCTCTCCTACAAACTTCAACCTTTAAAAAACGTATTGGAGCCTGGTATGGCCGATACCACAAAAGAAAGACAAAATTCCTCACAGGCTCTCCAGCCTAGCTCGGCATGTTGTTCCAGAGGATATCTATTGGCAGTGTAGAGTCATTCTTCATAATGATTCAACCCCCTTCCGTCCCCATTCCATGTACATATTTTAATCTACATTATAAAAAAACCAAAATATCTAAAACAAAGAATCATACACTTACCTTCTATGGCCGATGCATGTGGCTACATGAAAATATTCATAACCGACCCATCCGCCATGAAATTTTTGTTTCCTGAGACTAAATTTCTTAACGGTTATTGTTCATTTTTCAGCCAACCGAATATTACATAAGTTTCCATGGCCAAAGAAATGGAGTTGATGGGGTTGGGCTTCAACGCCATTCATTACATATCTGTCAGTGGAAAGCCATGTTTAGGAATTCAGGTAGTACATGTAGTCGACGAGAATTTAATGGAATTTGGGGGCTCTAGTAGACAGACAACCTGTTGTCAGTATATTCGTCCAGCAAGTGGACATCCTATTTAAGAGTTTAGGAAACCATCTAATTGAGCATTTCCATGTGGATCCTTCTCAGGGATGAAAACCCATCATTTCCCCGCATAATTGGTGAGAGCGACCACTTAGAAGTACATTTTTTTAAAAACAGACCTGGGAGAGAAAATGGATATTGGCGTAACCAGTGGACAATACAGGAAACCTATGAACAATGCACAGCTCAAGAGAAGACACGTGGAAAAATAGCACTGGCCAGAGGGACGACGACATCTACAGTGTTTTAGAACTAAAGTTTAGAGAAAAACGCCTAACGGCATAAATATAAGCTTTATTTTATCTTTATTACAATGAATTTGTTTAACATACTACTCACTTGTTTCATATATGTTTAACTTATTAGCTTATTTCATATATGTTTAACTTATTAGCTTATTTCATATATGTTTTTAAGTAATGTGTACCTATGTTTTTAAGCAATGTATACTTTGGAATTATTTACTTTACATAAATGTATTTTATGTATACATTATTGCGTTGAGAGGCCTATTCTACAGCCCAGTAGGGGGATGTGTAATCCCTCCAGTGCTTATAATGGGCTCAAATAAAAATAAAAAATAAAAGAAAATAATTTTAATAGACCCAAAAATTGGTGAGCATGATAAAAATAAAATAAATATCAAAACATAATAAAAAATTAGAGCAATTATAAATTCATATATGAAGCATGTTGAGGTTCACATTTACTTAACATGGTTAATCTTTCATTTTAAAACTAACTAAATCACATAAAAAAAAATTCTTTAAAAAAATTGCATAAACTTTCTATCTAATAAAGAAATCTCACCATATTAAACACAATTACTATTATCTTTTTCCTCACAATTAATGTGATAATTTAGGTTAACCCAAATTAAAAATGAAATTTTAACCCAATCTAAATCTTTGGGGTGAGAGGTGGATTTTATAGCCCAATAGGGGGAATGCATAACTCCTTCCGTGCTTATAATCGGCTCAAATAAAAATAAAAAATAAAAGAAAATAATTTGAATATACCCAAAAATTGGTCGCCTTGATAAAAATAAAATAAATATGAAAACATAATAAAAAACTAGTTCACATTTCTTACACGGTTAAGCTTTCGTTTTAAAACTAACTAAATCACATAAAAAAATCTTGAAAAAAATTGCATAAACTTTCCATCTCATAAAGAAATGGCACAGTATTAAACACAATTACTATTATCTTTTTTCTCATGATTAATGTGATAATTTAGGTTAAACCAAATTAAAAATGAAATATTAACCCGCTCTAAATTTTTAATATAATTACAATTACAATCTATTCATTGTTCTTATTAATTATTTAGCAAAAAAACATTTGCATTAACTAATTTAGTGCTAAGTTTAAAAAATGTTTTTATTTTCTTTGAAAAGAGAAAACTATTATAATCCTAAGTTTAAAAAAATAATATTAAATCAATTTTTTAAATATAATATTGTTCAAGTTTAATATTCTCTTTAAAACATAAAAGACTTATATTGTTAAGTTTAAAAAAATAATATTAAATCAAGGTTTTAAATCTAATATTCTTCTTTAAATTTAATATTCTCTTCATTGCTCCGAGAGGCGCATTCTACAGCCTAATAGGGGGTGCGGGTGCATGTGTAACTCCTTCAGTGCTTATAATCAGCTTACAGTGGACTCAAATAAAAATAAAAATGAAAATGAAAAATAAAAGAAAATAAATTGAATATACCAAAAAAATTAGTCTCCTTGATAAAAATAAATAAATATCAAAACATAAAAAAATAAAAATAAAACCAATTATAAATTCATATATGAAGCCTCTTGAGGTTCACATTTCATGAACATGCTTAAGCTTTCATTTTAAACTAACTAAATCACATACACTTTTTCTTTAAAAAAATTACATAAACTTTCTTTCTAATAAAGAAATCTCACAATATTAAAGAGAATTACTATTTTTTTTTTCTAATGATTAATGTGATAATTTCTATTAACCTAAATTAAAATGAAATATTAACTGAAACCAAATCTTTATAATTACAATTACTATCTATTCATTTATGTCTTATTAATTATTTAACAAAATGAAATTTGCATCAACCACAGTCTTTGTTTTAACTTTCCTTTAAAACATAAAAGACTTATATTGTTAAGTTTAAAAAATTAATATTAAATCAAGGTTTTAAATTTATTATTTTTCTTTAAATTTAATATTAGCTTCATATGGTTTCATTGGGGATGTGTAACTCCTTCGTGGCTTATAGTGGGCTCAAATAAAAATAAAAGAAATCTCACGGTAGTAGACACAATTACTATTATTTTTTTCTTCATGATAAATGTGATAATTTTAGTTAAACCAAATTAAAAATAAAATATTAACCTCAACAAAATGTGTATTATTACAATTACAATCTATTCAATGATATTTTTATTAATTATTTGGCAAAAAGAAATTTACATCAACCACTATCTTTGTTTTAACTTTCATTTAAAACATAAAACTCTTAAAGTGTTAAGTTTAAAAAATTAATATTAAATCAAATTTTTAAATCTAAGCTTAATATTAGCTTCATATGGTTTCATATTATTAGTTTACCAAATATGGTTCAGTAATAATATTAATAATATGGTTTAAGAACATTTCAAATGGTTAGACAGTAAACAAACTATGGTTTCATAATATTTGTTTTTAACAAAGAAATATTTTTTTAAATCTATTCTTAATTCTATTTGCTATTGTTGAAAAAAGGAATGTTGTTTCAAGACAATGTTGTTTTCTTTTTCAATAAATCCAACTAGTGTTTGTTTTTTTTTTTTTCTTCTCATCATTAGATATCATTAATAAGGCTATGCTCTTATCATTTTCATATTATAATATTTTAAAAACTAACATGCCATTAAAAATATGAGTTTAAAGCTAAATTTTTTATAAAAAAAACTCCTTTAGGCTAAATTTGATAACCATATTCTAACTAAACCACATTAATCATTGTTTTAGGTCTTTTCAAACTTTTCAAAATATATTCAAGTGGTAGTAGTATTGTGGTGATTTTTCAAACTTCTAAAAATATTTTTTGATTTTAAAATATTCGTTTTTATTTTAAATCATACTCAATAATTAATATGATTCACTTAGAGTTCTCAAATTCAAAACACTCTATCACACTGACTACTCAAACTTTTATCATTATCTCATCACCATGATATACAAAAATAATGAAATCTCGTCTAAATCCTATCTTAAATCCCTTGTAATAACCCCTTAATATTTAAAACCATAAATATTAAAACATTCAAATATTAGAACCATATTTAAACATTACTATCATGTGGAAACTGGAGTTAGGGTTGTTTAAATCTTTTAAACATATTCTCCATTTGCTTGCACAAAAAAATTGCAAATAATATATCAGTTCACTATGTAATGCAAACCTGCAAATAATATATCAATTCTCCATTTGTTCCAGTGAAAAATATATCAAGCAACTATGTAATAAAAATAATACTTGAGGTATCGAGATAATTGATCATTAATGATATGATACAATGCAACTATATTATCATTTTTAGTGGATACACAGACTTCAACAATATGGATTCCGATCAATGCAACAATATGATCATTTCCAATTCCGATGCTTCTAGAGACTACAATAATATGCATAAATACATGTGCCATCCATTACAACAATTAGTTTGTGGGGATTTGGAACTAATTTGGGCGGGTAACAAATTGATTTGCATAGGTAATAAAAGTATTAATAGAGTGTCATATTAATATGATATTAATTACCACAAATATTACCTACACAATCAAATAATGAAGTGATACCCCTATGGGTATTCATCCATGGTAGTGTGGAATAATGTGCAGCGATACCTTATAGCATAATAATCCATGGCAACTTGCCTTTCAACTACACATTATGTGATTTTAACGACAAAATTGGTGAGTATTGGATTTCATAAAGGAGAAATGGTTTCCACCTTGAAAGATTTGGGCGCTTGGTAGAGCCACCTTTTAAGATGAATCTATGCTGGTTGGTAATATCTTGGATTTCATAAATGAGAAATGGTTTCCACCTTGAAAGATTTGAGCGCTTGGTAGAGCCACCTTTAAAATGAATCTATGTTGGTTGGTAATATCTTTCATCAATGTAATCCAAAACATATAAATTAATTTTATATTTTTTATTAACAACTTAAAAATTATAATCCAATATAGTTTTGTATTTGTTCTATCCAAATGTTGATGTAACTTGAATTATATTCTTGTCATTATAACCATATGAATAATTGTTTTTTTTTAATAAAAATTAAATATTTGTTAAAAATTAAAAGACTTTATAATAAAATGTTTAAAGGTCATGCTTAGTTTTACAATTTTTTATTTAATTTCTATTTTGTAAACTTTTTTTATATAATCGTATAATTGTTTTTATGGCGTTAATTTAACGCAAGGGTGGAGTTCTCTATTGATTGAAAACCACTTTAACATTACCGCAGCTTCCACTAGGTTCTCTTTTTATCAGTTAACCACTTAGTTTCTTTAATAAAAGATAGTTTCCTAGTTTTGGTTCAAACCAGTACTCTTGCTGAAAACAATCTATCCGGTTCTTTAATAAAAGATAGTTTCTTAGTAAATAATGAACATACAAAGAACAAGCCGGCTCTTATATATATTAACTAAATATTTCTGGACACAGTAAGCTCTCATAAAGGCCACCAGTTCTTTTAATGGGCAAAAGGAGTCAAATTAATGGTTTGAGGCTTCGTACAAATATCAACTCCAATTACAAAGTTTATATTAAATATAATGGTTTGAGGCTTCTAAAATAAGCCTTACGGGAAGACAGCCAAATTACGATTCCTGATGTAGGCTTTTACCCTAGCGACCAAATCAAACTCAATGAAACCAAAACATTATGGAAAGATTAACTCGATTCATCTTAAAAATTAGTTTGACTTTTCAGTGAAACTTCTATGGAAAATGCGGTCCTTCTATAGTTTTGACCTTCAATCTTAGCACATACGGAATCTTTTATCAAGAAAATCATGCAGAAGAAAGACATACTGATAACTTCATGAGAGTTTCTCGAAAAAAACTCAATAAAACAATAAAATTGCTCAAAGATAATCTATTTTAAAAAGCTCTTGTGACATATAACTTATAATTTAATTAAAATAAATAATATATATAATTATAATTACATAAAATATTTCTTCTATTTTGTTGGTTTTTTATCAAAAGTTTTTAGAATATTTCTTAGAGATTTGATTCCATAAGATGAGAGTTATCACACTAGGACAATCATTTAATCTAATAATAATTAACTGTTTATTCTAACTAGCAGTATAGTAGGGTCCCTTATATGCTTGCCACTAATTAGCAAATTGGTTTACTCCAGATCTCTCTCAACTTATAAGAAAGCTTACAAGTCTTTAGATCGTCAAGATTGGTTAAGTCTTATTTTAGTGCTTGAAGCACCAAGATGACACTAGTCTTCCAACTTATGGTTCTCAACCATTCAATCTCTCTAGTGGATTCATGCCCAATTAGTTCATGGAGTCAAACCCTCACTCTCCTACCTCTACTAAAGCAATTTACATCTTAAGAAATTAACATGACATTACTTACAGTGATTTTACCAACCTTGAGTTTCTTGCTCGAAAGTTGCACCTTTACATTTACCTAGTACCAGAGGGGATGTTACATACATCCCTTTGGGTACTTGATAGATCATGGTTTGAAAGTTTAATTTTTTTTATATTTTATTTAAGTTGATAAGTAATTCATATTTTTTTAATTTTTAAAATTTTTTTAATATTTTTTATTTATGTCAGCTATCATAACGTGACTCACTAACCCTTTGAATGCAATAATATGTTTTTATTTATTTTAAAGCAAAGAATGTTTTTATTAAAATTTATATTTTTTCCTTGAAAACAAAAACATACTTGTATAATTATTCTATTAACAATAAGAAAAAAACATACTTGTGTAATTCTTCTATTAACAATCCAAAAGTGTAGTTTAAATTTCTATTTATTTAGCTTTCCATAATTATTTTGTTTTATAAAATAAATTTTATATGTGACATTTCTTGACATAACATATAACCGTCTCTTCTGCAGCATGAATATAAAAATTCTTATTCTACGTCACACATAACACAAATCTATCTCATGATCGACGAAAAAGCTAACCTAAATCTCATCTGAATTTGATTCTACAAATCAAATGCAAAAACTTAAATCTCATATGAATTCGATTCGACAAATCAAATGCAAAAACTTAAATCTCATAGTCGGAGAAAGGTCTGCAGGTTCACTGTAGCAGAAAAACCTGAGATGCTATGACCAGAATAAGATAAACAAATTGTTGGGCACCTACAAATGATGCAGCAGAGTCATTTGCAGAGGGACTACTGGCTGATGAAGAAGAGGCGGCCCCTTTGGGAGACAGGCTGTCAGCTTCAGCTGCAGGAACTGAAACAGAACTGGGTGTTGGGGCTGGAGAAGGACTTGGAAGACCAAATATGTCCTCTGGGAGCATAACTTTTCCCACAGTGTAAAGTGCTACTGGATCTGTGACACGCACAGTGCTTTTCAGTGGAGAACTCACATAACCAGAGGACACAGACACAGCTCCACTTTTTGCAGTGATATTCAGATTGTATTTCCCTCCATTGCTGCCGGTTGCCATTGTGTTTGCAGGGTTGCTGAAGTTCTGGAAATTTGTCAATGTGTAGAACTTGGGAATGCAATGGGCCAACAGCAGTTCTTTCTTCTCATCGGCTGTCAGATTGGCCAGCATTCCCTTTGGGAGAGAAGAAAATGCAGGATCAGATGGTGCAAATATTGTAATACCTTGTTCTGTGTTGTTTGCCTGTGATTGTATAGTTGTAATCAAGTCGCTGGCTTCCAACAGACTCAGAAAAGTCTTGAACTCTCCAGCGAATGATAGCAGATCTGTCAGATTGGTGAAGGCTGGCGCTGGTGCTGGTGCTGGTGCTGGCGTTGGGGTCATGAATGTGGGTGTTTTCTCATGGTTATGGCTACCTCCCACTATTCCCACCATAACGATCAAACAAGCCACGATCTTGATAACAGCGGTACTGTTCTTCATTGTCACTCCGATTGAATCTGCCAACGGAAAATATAAACAACTTTAGAGCACAGATCTTCCAACACATTACTATACTCACTATTTCCAGAAGATCAAACACACTGAAACACAAGTTACAAACACTGAAACACGGCAGATCAAACACACTGAAACACAAGTTGCAAACAAAAAAACAAGAGTATCCATCTCATCAATTTCAGTCACATTGTGTGTAGCAATGAATCAGAAACAAATTCCTCAGCAGAGAGCCTAAACATTAATTGAAGTTGTAGCGTGAATGAAAATTAGAAACAAATGGTATGTCAGGATCATACAATGTGCATAGAACTAGAATTTAGTAAACGACATAGCTGCAAGAAGAAATGGAATTATCACCCAAAATAATAAAAAGTTGATGGCCGCTGCTTCAATGCAATTCTTGGAACGATGAAGAGACTGAGCAGCACTGTACTTCTTCAGAGAGAGAGAATGCAAAGCTGAGGAGATTAATTTATACTCAAATTGCACGAATCAAGTTTTGTCTTTTTACTATTAAACTATTAAAATTGTGGCTATGATGTAGTTGTTAGATGGTGTGCGGGGGTAGGCTGTACTATGCCTTTTTTGTACGGGAATTTGGAACGTATAGAGCATAACTCATCTCTTTGACCAGCTATATTCATAAAAAAAGAGTTGGGAAATAGATAATTTAACAAGGCAAATCCACTTCCATTTTTTTTATTTAATTACATTATTTAAATGTAATATGATTGGTAAGTTTTATATTTATTGTTATCCTAATTTGGTTTTCACTGAAACCCACATTTTAAATACTACCACCAGAACTCTCAGGTCAGGTTGGTTAATATGTGTCCATTTAGTTGTATAGAAAATATATATTTCCTCTTTTTCAAGTTAAGTATTTTTTTTTCTTGCCAGCCAATCTTCCTTGCTTTGCTGCAGTTTCAAAGATCTAGTTGGAAATGAAAACGTTTTCCTTTCCAACTCAACACAATGCTTTAAGAATGACTCATCCCCTAAGTGGGGCCTGTGCTTAGATGTTTATAAAGATGTTAACTTTTAGTTAAAGAGGTGATTTATGATATTAAAATATTATTTAATTAAATTTAAAGAAAAATTATAGTATGATAAAGAATAAAGGATTAGAGAAAGTTAAGATATTATAAGGAGGCTTTTAAATTTATATTTTAAGTAGTATATTCTTAAAACATAAGTTTAATAAAGAGGAATTTTAAGAGGGCTATTAATCTTAATGTTGAATATTAAAAGTATATTTGTTTGAATGAGATTAAAGAAAAAAAACAATATTACTAAAATAAAACAAACTCTTATGATCCCCATAGTGAAAGAGGGCATTAGACAATTCCTAAAACATCGTCGACTCAAAGAATTTGTCATTCTTTGTGACACTAAGCGGGTCAAAGATAACTAGTTTATTGATGTTCTTATTCTAGAGCATGTGACTTTGAAATCAATTGCTTGAGCTAGGGTTCCTTCATATGGTGCAACTTGGTGGCCTCAATGGGGTCTACGAGGGGGGAATCTGCAGCCCCCTCCTACATAGAGATACTCTCATCTCTGAAAAACAACAAAAATATTAATGCTGACAAGAGCAAAAAGAAAATTGATGAAGAAAGGAATCATTTGGGAATGGGGAGAGTAGGGAAGTCCTCTCAAGAAACCACAAATCAACACTCCAATCACAAATCCGACAACCCATCTTCGAACACAAAAACCAGCAAAAGTTGTTTTCCAAAAGAAAACTAGATTCCATGCTATGAAGCTACCTCCGAGAAAATAGTCGCCTACATACAATACATGCAAGAGAATGTGATCATTGGCAAGTTTGTAGGTTATTGGCTAACTGAAAAAGCTTTGATCGGGTGGATAGCAAACAAATGGAAATGTAAAGGGAAAATAAATCTAAAATTGGGGGCCAAGGGTGTTTTCATGCTATATTCTCCAGTTTAATACCCTAATCAACAAACTACTCTCAATTGGTGTAAAGGTGGAGAATGAGGACAAAGCGATCATTTTACTTTGTTCCCTCTAGAATACTTGGGATCATATGGTGGTCACCATCACCAACTCATCATCGAGAACTCTGAAATTTGATGATGTGGTAGTCGCTATGCTAAGAGAAGAGTTGACACAAAAATTGTCTTTGGATCCCCCTACCAGTGAAGCCCTATCTTTGAGAAGGAGATCTAGAGAAAGGGGACAACAACGAAGATCACAATCCATATCCAAGTTCATAGGACGCAAGAAAGGGAAGTGCTAGAATTCTAGGAAACCAAGGCACTCGAGGAAGGCTTGTTGGTATCTGAAGAAGGAAAAGAATGATGAAAATCTAGATCAACCATCATCTAAAGCTAGTAAGGTAGATTCATAAGACGACAACAAGTGAGGGTTTATGTCTCAATAGCAGTAGATCTATATTATATGATTGGGTTTTGAAATCGGGTGCATCTTTCCACATATCTCCACATAGATATTGTTTTGTCAAATACCATCCATATAGTGGTGGAATGGCATGCTTGGATGATGATCATCCTTTAGAAAA
This sequence comes from Pseudotsuga menziesii, assembly GCA_001517045.1. Classification (NCBI taxonomy): domain Eukaryota; kingdom Viridiplantae; phylum Streptophyta; class Pinopsida; order Pinales; family Pinaceae; genus Pseudotsuga; species Pseudotsuga menziesii. The sequence goes on from LPNX010937895.1 coordinate 156,556, forward strand.
GGTGAGAAGAGGATACATCAAGATCAAGTTGGACAATGGCAGAGAAAGGAAGTGGTGTGATGTACGACATGTACTAGATATATAAAATAATTTGTTTTCAATCAAGGTGATGGATAAGTTGGGGTATTCTACTACCTTTGGTGACAATCGATGCAAAATTACTAAAGGATCCCTCTTGGTAGCAAAAGTAGAATGTTATGGGACCCTATATCATTTATGCAGTGATACAGTAACAAACCATGCAACACTAGCAAACTCAGGGAATGTTCTAGATGTAGGGATGTTGTAGCATCAATGACATGTACATATGAGTGAAAAAGGTTTGAAAATTATGCATGATCGAGTATGCTTTCTAGGATTAAGTCTTGTAATTTAGGCTTTTGGTCAACAAAAAAGTGTTTAGTTTACTGCAAGATCTCGTAAAAAGTTAAGATCTTTTGCAACTTATTCATTCCAATATATTTGGACCAATCCCCACTATGTATATAAATGGTACTAGATATGTTGGATAAAAAGATTCCATTGGAGGTTTGGTGTGGTAAGCTAGTTGATTATTCTCATTTATGTATGTTTGGTTGTGATGCATGTGCCCATATGCCTAAAGAAAAGAGGTCCAAGATTGACCCAAATTCCTACGAACCACAAGGAAATCATTAGCTGGGATTAATTTTAATGAAAAATCCATGAGAAGGAAGGGGGTACAACAGTCACCTGATATTATACCAGTTGAAGTAGAAATGAGTGAAGATGAAAATGAATCTTTTGATCAACATGAAGAACACTGAGTTTGGAAGCCACTACTCATAATATCTACACGTCCCAAGAAATGTTTGGAAAGGAATTCTCCTAATTTTTAGTCTTATTAATCTGAATTTATGTGTGAACGAAATGAAAGAAAAGATACAGAATCATAATCACAGACATTTTGCAAAGATAACAAAGATACAGTAAACACATATTCTATTAAATGGCAGAAATAGAACAGACTGTAATACAATAGCTAGAATGGAGGTGTCTATCTCTGAGAAGAGATGTGACTGCTATGCTTGTTTGTGCAAATCTGAATACAAAATGAGGCCAAATGGGGCCTATTTATAATAAGGACAAGGGTGAGAACCCCAAAAGTCCAAAACATAACCCTAGAAGACGAACTGTTATAACCTTTGCGGCCCCAAGGTGGTAAGTTGAGCAGTCAACTTTTCGAGGTCATAACGTTTGCATACGATCTCCGATTCGGGCGCTCGATAGATCGTTGGAAATATCTATCCGAGTTTTACAACTTTCGCCTGTGGAAAAAAGTATGTCAAAGGAAATCACATGGCCACCCGAATTTCCAACAAACGTCGTTTAGGGCCTCAAAAGAGCCCCGAAATTTTGGGACGCAAAAATCCGTAGAGACATCACTAGGAAACTGCCACAATGGACAATTGTTTTAATCCAGTGGAATAGGTGGGTGGCCACCAATCTCCATCTGGATTGATCATCCCTCCTTAGGAAGCAATGGTATCCATTTTGTCGAATCCCGTATCATATATCGAACTATGTGTTGAGTTGATCTCCTGGTGTGACATTTGTTGAAGTGAAGAGGTCGCTTTTCTTTGGCATCCCAAGAGGGTTGTAATTGATGTGTGGATGATTTCTTTTTGCAGGTGCACCTTGAATGCGCGGCCTTGCATCGTAGAGGTAATCATATGGATAAGGAAATAATGACTATATTTTCTTCTTGTGTCTGATGAGCAGAGATACCCTATGCTGAGGGTGTGGAGGTAATTTGATGTTCTCCTTCAGACACAATTGTGAAGAGGAATAGTTTTCTGATGTGGGAGCTTATCTTCCTACTTTACAAGATTGTGTTAGGTGCAACTGCCTCTGGTATCCGATATATTTTTCCTCCCAAAGTAACAATGACACTGCGAGGTCGTGACTCATATACAACATGATGCTTCCCCATATATGGTTGTCCTAAAAGAACATCATAGACTTCAAGTGGGGCCACATCACACAGTACCTTGTCTTTTAAAGGCCTGATGCAATATGGTAGGAGGCATTGTTGATTAATGTGGATACCTCATCCTTGGCTTATCCAACCAATGTTGTAGGGTTGAGGGTGTGGTGTTGTTGGAAGCTGCAATCTCTTGATGACTTTTGCTGATATCAGGTTCTTTTGGCTGCCACTGTCAACAAAAAAATGTAGTGGGTTTCCCTTCACCCACATATGCGAGTGGAAGAGGCGATCCTCTGCCTCTGACTCTTCAGGCTCCTCTAGTTGAATCTGTGCGGTAGAAATAGTGGCAGTGGGGTCTGCATCAATGATATGCTTCCCATTGTCTGTGGTTTTGGCATTGGTTTTGGAGTCAGAATCGAGATCTGATTCTAAATATTTGATCTTGGCCACCAATGACTACTTTGAGCGACATTCATCAGTGTTGTGCTAAGGGATTTTATGAAATTCGCACCACTTCTCGATGTCCTTCTTTGTATTTCCATCCTCCTTCTTTGCTTGTGGAGGGAACTAGTTTTCGTTTCCTTTTCATGTGTTCTGCGGGCCAGGGTTTCCCTTGCCTTGCTTCTGCGGTGGATTCGCAGGTCCAGAGCCTTGCTTGTTCTTCTGTTGAAATTTCTCCTCAATTTTGATAGCATATCAATAGGTAGATCTGAGTGAAGAGATGTCGAGGAAGTCCATCTCAATTTGGATGTACCGATGGAGACCACTGTGATATTTCAGAATTAGGTGTCGCTTGGAGTCCTTGATACCCAGATTTGTGCGCAAGGTCTGAAAGTTGTTTGTGTACTTTGACACCGTCTATTCCCTCGCTTGACACAGGATGGTCCATTTGGTGTACTGGTCATCATAGTTTCCCACAGGGTAGTACTGTTTCTTGACGATGTCTACAAAAGAGCCCCAATAGGGATTTGTCTCAAACATTCCAAACTCATCTGATGAGTTTTGCTCCCAATAAGTACCCCATCAATTTTGGACATGGGGGACTGCCTCCAGGAGCGCAAAGGTGATATTTTCCCTATCAGAGAAATTGTGGACAGAGAAATACCCTTCTAGAACATTCATCCAATTATCTATGGAATCTGCAACGATCTGTTTTTCAAATAAAGGAATATCAAAGTTAACTTGTACCTTGAAGGGAGTTGCATCCCCGAATCAATTGCTCGTTGAAGATGCACTTTCCACTGCCGACATTTGTAGAAGGATTTTGGAAAAACTATCCATCATCTCGTTCCTCTGTCGCACAAGGGCTTCCTCGAGCAACGACTTGATAGGATCTCCTTCTCCATCATCTCCCTTTTCTTCCTCCATGGGTGTCCATTTGGGACGGCGAGAGTGATCAAGTGAAACTAGTTCGAGACCAAACTCTCTATACTGGACCTCATCGGGGACATGCGCTGAGAAACAATCAAAGAGCAGATTACTCTGATGTCATTGATCCATATTTATGTGTGAACGAAATGAAACAACAGATACAGAATCATAATCACAGACATTTTGCAAATATAACAAAGATACAATAAACGCATATTCTATTAAATTGCAGAAATAGAATAGACTGTAATACAATAGCTAGAATGGCGGTGGCTATCTCTAAGAAGTTATGTGACTGCTACACTCATTCATGCAAATATGAATACAAAATGAGGCCAAATGGGGCCTATTTATAATAAGGACGAGGGTGAGAACCCCAAAATTCCAAAACTTAACACTAGAAGATGAATTGTCATAAAGTTTCCGGCCCCAAGGTGGTAAGTTGAACAGTCAACTTCTCGTGGTCATAACTTTTGCATACGATCTCCGATTTGGGCGCTCGATAGCTCGTTGGAAATATCTATCCGAGTTTTACAAATTTCAACTGTGGCAAAATGTATGTCAAATGAAATCACATGGCCACCTGAATTGCCAACAAATGTCGTTTAGGGCCTCAAAACAGCCCCAGAAGTTTCGGACCCAAAAATCCGTAGAAACATCACTAGGAAATTGCCACAATGGACAATTGTTTTGAGCCAGTGGAATAGGTGGGTGGACACTGATCTCCATCTGGATAACTTATTTTTGTTTGTTAATAGATGATGATGAACCTAGTTCATTTTAGGAAGGTATAGAATCTAAGAATGCAGATAAATGGAGGAAATCCATGGATGAAGAAATGAAAGCATTAAACAATAATCAAACATGGAAACTTGTGGATCTCCCACCAAGAAGAAAACTTATTGGAAATAAGTGAGTGTATAAAGTAAAGAAGAACAACGATGGGTTCTTAGAAAAATATATACCTCACTTGGTATAAAAAGGAAATGTGCAAAATCTAGGTATAGAACTTAATGAAATCTTCTCTCTAGTTGTGAAGCTTACTATTGTAAGGGTTTTATTTGCACTTGTATCAACATAGGGTTTAGAGTTGGAAAAACTTGATGTAAAACCACTTTCCTACATATTGATCTTGATGAAGAACTTTCTATGCATTAGCTTGAGGTCTATAAAAGAAAGGGGAAAAGAGAATTTGGTTTGCAAAGTCAATCAATATCTATATGGATCTAAACAGATTCCAAGGATATGAAAATTTGACACATTCATGGAGAGCTCATGTCACGTCCCCGTGCCTTCAACCAGCGAAGAGGACGCGACCCATGGCATTAACCATCCGGGCTAAGCGCCCCATGAACATGCGTATGCACAAAATTGCTGAAACAGAATGCTGAACAGAAATACATTGAAATAAAACATGCACCAATGCCATTGTTTATCACACACAGCTATAAACTAAGCACACATGAATATTTATCATGCACATATGCAATTATTCAACATTCACAGCTACAATTATGAATCTTTCACAGCGGAATTAACGTGCATTCATTCAAGCATTCATTCAACAAGTTCAACATTATCATTAACTGAAATATAGTTGTAAAAGTAAAAATGTGCAAAATCACTTATCTTATGGAAACTTCGCTCCGCAACCAGCTACGTCGCTGCAACGTTCCACCCAACCGTAGGCCAGCGTGCTCCTTAATCTCTCAGCAACACTGCCACCCCCAAGCCGGGCATGATTCACCAAGGAATAAGGGAACTAGTAGGCTTACACATAGCCAAGGATATACAAAACACAGCCAAGCCAACACAGTTGGGTTTATCAGGCCATCAAGGAGTTGGGAAAGGCTAAATGCTAAGCTGGTGGGCTCAATACAGAGCCAAGAACACCTACACCAAAACTATCCTGACTTCTAAGACACCCACACACACCCAACACAAGGAATCAGTCCCTTCTCTGCTACACAGTCCCTCAGGCCCCGTATTCCCTTCCAGTGCTATTCAGGGGTTGTGGAGAAGAAAGTCAGCCCTCTAGCTCTGTCTGTGTGGTTTCCAAACACCAGTTTTATCAAGAAAACCAGGCCCCCATCCCTACTCCCAACGCAGTCCGAAGACCAACCATTGCACACATGCAATCAGTCAGCTATTACAGCTTAACAGGGAAAACGATTCCAAACAATCCACAACAGCCTCAAAACGTAGCAACAAACACGGCTCACAGCATGGGGAAAACAACAGTCCCAAAATGTATCAACGTACAATACCAACAAACGTGGGGAGACAACAGCATGTCCCAGGAAATGGATCCATCGGAAGACTTACACATACCATACTAGTCTGTGAGACAGGCGAAAATGTGAATGGCCCTTCACAGTAAATCATGGATGGAAGAGCACGGCTCTCAGCTCGCTGCATGAGTCGGAAAACCAAGAAAATTCCTGTGTGTGAGGATAATGAACGGACAATGGTTCATGCGCGAAGATGAACAGGTCCCAGCTTGTGTGTGGATGAACAGGCTACAGAGAGGACGTGAATTGGACGTGCGTGAGTGTTCAGCACAGGCGTGGAGAGGAGAATGTGCCCGTGGGAGTGAAACCAGGTAAATCCTGTGTGTGGAGGTGAACAGACAATCGTGAGGCCTGCGTAGTGGAGTGTGCGTGTAGGTTTCTCTTGCCATTGTGAAGTCAAACGTGGTGGAGTGCACGTGTGGGTGAGGATTGACAGTCCTGCCACCCCACTCCCAAAACAATAACTGCCTCAACCACCAGCAGCCATTCTTCAATGGAGGTGGTTGGGTAAGGTAAAGAAGGAAGACACATGGGTATTTTCCCTTATTGGCCAAGGTTTGACATTTTCCCCACCCTTATCCTTGTGAAAATCATGCCCCTTCTCATTTTAGTTGTCGTGATCGTAGCTGGTCGGGTTCATTTTAATTAAAGATGCATATTTACATGATGCTGAAACTTAATATGTATGCCACTTGCCCCGATATACCATCGGTGACAATTTAAATCCAAAACATAGCATAACCGATCAATGGTGGGGCCTTGGCCTTTAGCTTCGCACCATGATCATTACAATATATACATCATGTAAATTTAATGCAACGGGGTCAAAACCGGGGTGTTACAGCTCATGTTTTAGTAGAAATAAAGCTAATCATTGTGAATATTATAAGAGATTTTATGATGGTAATTTTATTATTTTACTGTTGTATTTTGATGATATGACATTTCCAAGCCCCAACATGAAGAAAATAATTGATCTCAAGGTTCAGTTGGCTAGGACATTTGAAATGAATGATTTAGGAGTAGCAAATCAGATTCTACGTATGAAGATACACAAGGACAAAACATGTAGGAAGATCTAGTACTTAAGTAAAAATTCATATATATATATAAATTGTGGTGCTTCAATATACAAAATGAAAAACCAATTAGCACCCACTTCTTGCAGAATTCAAGTTGTCTTTTGAATAGTGTCCTAGCATAGAAGCAAAGAATACAAGCATGATTCATGTATTGTATTCTTCATATACATTATGGTGAGCACTATACTAGATAATTCTCAAGTAGTGGGAGTTTTTAGTTGCTTCATGGTGAATCCTAATAAGGAGCATTGAATGTTGTGAAATGGTACTCAAATATTTAAGGGGCACTTTAGACACTGTTATTTGCTACAGATCGACAAATTTACAAATTAAATGGTTTATAGATTCTAATTTTGGTGGATAAAGTGATGGAGGGAAGTCTACTACATGATGTACTTCACTCTTGTCAGTGGAGCTAAAAGCTAGAAATCTTAGTTGCATCTAGTTTTGGCTTTATCAATCACTAAAGCAGAATATGTGGTAGTAATTGAGGCCAGTAAAGAGGCAATATGGCTAGAGCGACTAATGGGTGAATTCAAAATGATATAGGGGGATATCACTTTGCGTTGTTATAGTCAAATTGTTATTCACTTAGTGCAGAAATTAACATTTCATGATCACGCAAAGTATATTGATATCAAGTACCATTTCATAAGGAAAGTGGTGGAAGAAGGTAGAATCCTATTGGAGAAAATTGATACTAGTGAGAATACTGCATATATCCTTATGAAGTTGATCAGGACAAAGAAGTTTGAATGGTACAAAACTTCTATGGTCTTGTTGAAAATGAAGGAAACATTGGGAAATGGCATGTGGATGGAAAACATTGGCAAAAAGATTCATGTATATTGACTTAAAGTGGGAGAATGGTATGAGATATTGAATGCAATATCTAGATCTCAGATATTCTTCTTATAGAGATCTCTACTAGAACACAATGTTGTGTGTATGTGTCAGGAATGTGATATGGTTAGAGGGGGGTGGTTCCAAGCCCTCATCCCCCCTTCCCTTGTAAGGGTATGAGGGCGGGCCCCCTCTTTCCAATGGTTCTGGGGAAAATCCGTTGAGGTGAAAAAATTCTAGACCCTTTTAGTGTTTTGGTTCCTTCTAGAACCCTCATATGTATTGTATAAATGGGATTGATCCCCCGACATTGTAACAAAAGAGAGATAGAATAAAGCATGGTAATTTTTTTTGTCAAGTGACAATAACATATAGAAGTTTCCCTTTCCTCGTGGTTTTACCTACATACAAAAGGGTTTCCACGTAAATCTTGTGTTCTATCTTTATTGTTGTTTGCTTATGTTTCTATATTTTTCTAACACCCCCCATGCCCCATTATCTTATATGGAAAATATGCTCATGCTCAATCTCAAAGGATGTGACCCCTCACAACCAATGAGAAAAAGACAAAAGTGGATGGGGTAACAATGGGGGTATATAGTGAAGCAAGGATATCTTTCTCTATCGATAGACAAGGCCCTTCCACCAACAAGAATATCTAGAAACACATTTGACATGCAAACGAGATTTCAAAAACCAATTCTTTATGTTGTGGGATGTCACACAATAAACTTCTCACTATTGAAAACTTAAGGAAATGGGGGATAAATGCTCTTTCCAAATGTATTTTGTGTAAAGAAAACAATCAAACTAAAAACAATTATTCATTGAATGTAAATAGTCTCAGCAAGTTTTTCATCTTACATTTCAAGAGTTACACAATAGATGGAGCATGCCAGAAAACTAGAGAGATATCCTTTAATAGTGGGAAAAATTACGAAGGATTGTTTTCAAACAAGCTTGTTCTATAAAGAGCATCAATCTCGATCCCTAAATTCACATGCTAGAAGATATTGTTGGTAAGAAAAAAATTCATTTTCTAGAAAGAACTAAGGCCTTCAAGACTCACAATAGCTAGGGACAGTAGACTAATGGTGGAGACAATCAAAATGAAAGGTTGGAAAGTACATAAATCCCACTTGCTAGACACAAAAGAAAGAGATTGGATTTTTGAATTAATTTCAAGGAAATCTCCTCCTAAGAATAATGTTCAAAATAAGCAAAACAACCCTAAAAAATGGCACATCATAAAAGAAGAGAAAGAGTTCAAAGAATAGTTCGCTCAATAACAAAACCACAAACTTTTTTTATGGAGCATCCAAGAGAAATTTAGGGGCAGAACATGTGGGGCGGTCATATATCCACCCAAAGGAACTTGAGAAATCAGTTTTACTTAGGGATTAGGAATGACAACAAAAAATTAAGCAAAGGATTACATTTTTTAAGGCATAATGATGGAAAATTCATCAAATATAAAATCCATGCTTGTCTTCAAAGGCTCCTTGAATCTTTATTCAATATTTAAATAACAATTATCTTCCATTAGATGAAACTCTTGCAAGCATCATCATAAGCATAAGACGAGAAATTCAAAAGTTTAGTGAGATCCAATTCTACCATATAGTAAGAGTGTTGAATGCAAAATAGGACCCATCAACCAATCAATCCTCTAGGCTCAAAGAAGGTTAATTGATAATAAAAAAATGGGGACTTGTATATTTTTAGTCCAATCCTTTAAGTTAAATACCACTCATTCAATTTTAGTTTGGAAAGGACACATTGCAATAGAATTTACTCCCACATAGCATTAAGCATTGTCCCAACTTCACACATTCACTAGCTCCATTGTATTGAATCCATGGATTATCAACAAGATGGTGAATATCATATTTATGTTTCAAGAGGTCATGCTTAGTCACTTCAATGCAATAAAGTAATTAAGAGTACTTGGTGTTCTCAGGTATGTGTAACATTGGTTTACTTATTCCTTGGAATTCTCAGTGGTAATGCATATAAGCTTTGTTTGAATTCTATTCATCCTAGGTTGTATGATACATTTTTGAGAAACCACCCAAATGTAGTTTTTGCCACAGGGAAATTGTGTTTAAATTTGAGTGTTGGGATAGTGAAAGGAACAAAACCAATAAATATTTTATATGCAGTTTGTGCTTAGTGGTTCTATTCCTATTTGGTTGCTTCTTGTTCGAATTCTAGGTTTGTGAATTTTCATTCCGAGCAGTATATGTCTGAATTATGGGTAGCCATGGATGACCAATAATCTAAATGTCATTAGGATATCAGTTAAATTTGATAGTTTCTAAGGTGACAAGAGGACTTAATAAATGGAAATAAGACTTGGATTTTCTCTATCACCATGAAAGCACATGAATCAAAACATTAGCATACCTCTCAAAATGCTATAATTATGGACATATTGGTTAAGCAAAAGAGGAAAAGACAAGAATTGTACAAGGAATGTTCCAAGCTAAAAGCTATGGTGATATCTCTAATCAAGGACACAACATCTTCAATGGAAAAACTTAATACTTTAGTTGGTTGTTTTACCATCAAATTCAAGGAATAAGAGATCTTCCACCTTCTTCAACAGGGTATGGAGATAGAAAAAAAGGATGCATCACCCTTGAATCATGCTTAATATGATGTTATGAGCAAGTGTTCCTACCGCTAACCTAGTATCATTTTTTGTTTCGCAAGCTTGTTTTGTTCCTAAGCGTCTTTTATAAAATCTACTCTCCAAAGGATACATGACTAAGATATGTAAGAATAAATGGAGTATCATATAGGCTACATTTGGCTACCAATTCATAGTATAAACTTCTTGAAATACATTATGCTCTCATTGCACCGAGAGCGAGGCGCTCTACAACCTAGTATGGGGGATATGTTGTCACGAAAGATAACGTAACATAATGTTACCAAAAATAAAAAGAAATAAATAATCCATGTAGACTCATAAAATAAAAAAATCAAATCAAATTAAAATAATTATTTACACTACAAAAAAAACTAATAAAAAAATCCGTGTCTACTCATAAAATAAAAAATAAAAAATTGTGAATTCAAGAGCTATTCTATTGAAATAAAATAGTAATATAGTCTATAGTACAAAACTAAGAATCTGTCCTGCAAGCAGGAAAAAGCAAAAAGAGAAGACCAGTCTTCCCTTGAAGGGAATTCAGACCATTAATGTTTGAAAGATCCTCCCTCTGAGAGGGAAAACAGATCATAGAAAAATATAACTTGTAGAGTTTACAAAAATACGTCTAAGAGAACATAGTGATAGTAAGCATGGGTGTCCATATTCCTAAGAACTCTGTCATAAAGGAGAAAGCATGAAGCATGAAAAACTTGGCCTGAGGTTTTGTGTAGGGCTCCTCTACAATGGGTGTCCCAAAGCCAGAGCCCAGCTACATGCTTGGAGGATCATCCTTGCTGCTCTGGTCTCTGTCCTCGTTGTCGGAGTCGTCTTCGCCACTGGAGTCATCACTTCTGTTGGAAGCGTCATCATTGCTAGAGCTAGTACGTTTGACCAGGAGAGGATCATACTTCCATAATTCTGACGCGGTGTTGGATTTTCCATCTGTGGTGTTGGCCATTCTTCGCTACAGTGGAGGTGAAAGAGGCTCAAAATCCATGTGTGCAGCAGGTGGGTCAGCCTTAGGGATGGAAACTGGGGTTGCTGAGGGGGTCGGGGTGACAGTGGGAACGAGAAGGGAAAAGGGATCTAGAATGATAAAGGCAGTAGGAATGGCCTCGAGGACAGGAGGCGTGAGTTGAAGGGTGGTGGAGCGAAGGAGGAGGTGAACCAATAGGTTTTTCACCACCCAATAATGCCGCACGCGCTCAGTTGTCAGGTTAGTAGTAGAGAGAGAGTTGGTTAATTCGTCTTCCTAATCATCAAACATGAGATGGAGGGGGGCATGGATCTCCAGGTCATAACCCTATGCACTGGCTTGAGCATTGAAGTTGATGGCTCGCTGGTTGTAGGCGCCCCAACCTGCACGACCCCATCTAGGTGTAGCCCTCTGTCTATGCGAAATAATGCAACCTGTGAGAAGAGAGGCAAGGAGTAGAGTGGCTAAAGAATACAGCACCAAGGAGGTGGCAAAGGGTCGAGGAATAGAGTGACCGAAGAAAGCAGACGTGAACAGGAGACAGCGGGTGGAGGAAGAAATGAAGGTTGGATTGCCTATATCAATAACTCAACACCATAGTTCCATAGGCACATTGATGTTGATCATCATTGTACTGACGTAGGCGTACCACCAAGCGACAACTAGGAAGGCGTGTACCCTAGTATATTTATGATTCACAACCATCGAGGAGTTCGACAACTGATGCATTAAAATTCAGGCAGGTGAAGTCAGGGTGATGACAATGGGGAGCAACTGTATGCCCCATCAGTCAAGTTCAAAGGTCTAGTTGGCATGATGTCACCCGCATCTAGGGATAGAATAAAAAATTAAAAGCAAACGAAAATAATAATAAAAGCACAGAGAGGGATCAAATTTCTCCATGTGTAATTTTTTTCTCAATGTGTAAAAAACTTAATGTAAAAAAATAAATAACACCTCTAGAAATTGGATCCCTCTGGGTGATTGATAGATCCATGTTTAAGATGGATCTATGTTGGTTTTGTACTTCAACATTGTTCAAATTAGCATAGATTTTTATAATTATATAAATTTTAAACCATTTTTGTTATGAAAAAAAGAATTGAAAATCATTCTTGCATTTCAACTTTCCTAATTGGGAAGCCATGGTTGGTTTAAGAAGAAAAATGGCTCATGAGTATAACTAGCACATCCACATTTAATATTGGATAGATAAAGTCGATAGGGATCACCAAAATTTCTAGGGTTCCACTGCAAAAAATACAGTCAGCATCAACATGTAAATATAATAGTATATTATTTATTTTGTAAATTACATATATACAATTTTACAAAACTTAATGGTCTCCACTATATACTCTACATTTTTTTGTAGCATCAATATATTGAGATACATGGAAAACCTAAATAAGAATAACACATTAGAGGAAATTTCAACTCAAAATGGGCCTCCTAAAAAAATTAATAAAATAATAGTTAAAATAATAAAATAATATTTATTAATTTTGGAGGAAGAAAAGAAAAAAAAACTACTTTTTTGTTTGTATTTTCAACATATCTCCCTGTGTTTTTACTCAAACTTTGATCGTGAGAGCTCGTTGGATGCAGAATTATGTCATCATCAGGTATTTCTTGTTTTTGGGGTAGCGGGCTCCATCAAAAGTACGCCGAGTGGGTACTCGTTGGATGCAGAATTTAATTCCGCATCCAACGAGCTCTCCCGACCGAAATTTGAGTAAAAACACGGGGAGATATGTCGAAAATACAAACAAAAAAAGTAGTTTTTTTATAATACCTATCCCCAAATTTATATTAAAAAGGTGTTTAAGACCTATACGGTATTTCAAATTTAAAGCAATTTCATTGGCTAACACATGATGACATGGAATTTGAGTTAAAGTTAAAAGGCCCATTTTGAGTTGAAATTTCCTCTAATGAGAGTAAACTATTGCATATGTTTTGATTTATATGGTTGAAAAGAGCAATGGAGAACTAGTTTGCTGCAAAATTAGGATCATACAAAATAAGGAAGAGCGAAATTAAGTGATACTAATCTGACATCATAATATGAGACGATATTACGTACAGTCTCAAACTCATACCCGTTCATAAAACTCATATATATATATATATATATATATATATATATATCATTTGATTTGCATTGGACTATAATTGGTGGTATGCTCCTTCCATAGTGTAATTTCCATGTTTCTATTTTTCCATCACAATATGATCATAGAAATCCATAAGTTCAATGCATGCAGTCTGTGGTCAAGATTATCAGGAGACGGTGGAGTGGTGTAAAGAACAGTTAAACGCCTAGAGGGAAAAAGCCAGAGTGCCTAGTGGGCGAATTCAAAAAATTTAGAAAGGTTATAAGATCTCTTTAAAATGAACCATATATTTATGGCTAATCCCTAAACACCAATAATAGTCTCATTCTCTTGGAGAATTAAAAAAAAAATTGTAGTGTGAAGAAAAACCCAATCCAAACCAAAAACTAACGGACTTACTAAATAAAAAATGAACCCATTTTCATCCACATATGTTTTATTGCTCCTTTGAGAAGCATACATATAATACATTTCAAGGTATAAATCCATGCATTTAGCCAATGACCACTTCCAATGCTTTATAACAAAACTTAAAATTCTGAAATTGAATGTTTTTAAATAAAGATTTTGCATCTTGCAAGGTTAATAAATGCAAGAGATAAGGCGAGGCAAAACATATAATAAATCTGGGAAACAACCGCGAGGGATGGGGATAAGTTTGTTATTCAATCCCAACTTTACAATGCATTTATGTGATTAAAAGGATGCAACTACCTCCCATGTATTGAAATAAATACACTCGACATAAAAATAGATAAGGTATTCCAATATGGATCAAGTTTCATCAACTTGTCTAGTAGATTTCTAAACAAATATATATTAAGTTATTTAAACCATATTTTAGCATTTATTATGTCTCTGGTAAGAGGATATATATAAATCGTGAAGGTGAATTAATTTTTGTGTACATGCTTGATTTTTAATCGGAGCTAAAGTTAAACTTAAGCGTTAAAATTATTTATTTTAATTAAAAAAATTTACAATAAGTTTTTTTAACTATGATTGGATGGTATGTTGTGATGTCAGCCTCATGGAATGGTGCCCAGCACCTGGAGACGTTTTGACATCATCTCACACTTATGAGAAAATTGTTCGTCGTATTCACACTAGTCGCATTAATGTTGGTTCCTTCTATCGAGGCTAAAGGGAGATTAATGTCATTTATTGCAGTGAAGGGAGACTTCCACTAAGCAACACAAGTTGGTCGAGTTTTTTGATGTGTGAATTATTTCTCATGCCATTCATATGTCCTAATTGCCAAACCAAACCACCACCACTTACACACAGTTGGTTTCTCACATTCCTTTGTTGTGAGTTAGAGTTGTTGACACGTTGTTTGCATGCATCCTAGACATGCAATGTTTTTCTATATTGATGGATGAACTTCCACTCAGTTTTTTCTACCTTTTCGTTGACTGGTTATTTCTTCCTTCCCGTCATCATACCAAACTTCTTCCTCTTTTTAAGAGGACAACATTTAGGTCACAGTGGGGCAACGACGAACCACTTATGGCCACTGTGAGTTTTGTTCTTGCAGTAGCCAGTTTTCCATGCCTACTCTTCCTTGCAGGAATCAATGCCTATTCGTTTGATCGTTTTCAGAAGAAGAAAGTAAGGAATTTGAGCTGCATACAACCATCAATTTTGATGGTTCAGGGTTGATGGAGAATTTCTCTGCCATTGATAATACTCTACCTAGAGAAATAGCTGCATAAATGTTAGAAAGAGTTGAACCCAATAGAAAGAGGAGAATTTTATGGAATTCTCTTGCACTACTATTATCCTCAAACCTATATTGTGTTGCATGAATCCCATCATGGAGTGTGTGGAGGTCATTTGAGTAGCCAAGCTACCTTGATGAAGATCCTTCAGATGGGTTATAATTTCCATAACGATGTAAGAAAGTTTCTTAATACATGTCCTACTTGTAAACACCATGTGCATCTCATCTATGATCCATCGCGTGACTTGATCCCTATAAAACCACCCTTTCCTTTATCATTGTGTGGATTCGATCACATTAGTAATATTAATCCAACTTAATTAGATAGTAACAAATAAATTATCACTATAATTGATTACTTTCCCAAGTGGTTTGAGGTAATGCCACTCACCACCATTACTAGTTATATGGTCTCCAAGCTCATTCTAAATAAAATAATATATATATTTTAAGTACTTCACACTATAATCACTACAGATGGTACCCAGTTTCGATCTATAAAGGTAGGGAAGTTGCTTGTTAAGTATAATATTACCTATAAATTAGAAACTCCCTACTACCCTAAAACAAATGGTAAAGTTGAAGCAACTAAAAAAATCTTGATTACCATCCTTAAGCTTACAATTGTTGCTTTTGGTAGGGATTGGCATACCTAGTTGTATCCCACATTGTGGGCTTATCATATATTCATTAGGGCCCCTATTAGTGCCCCACCATACTCTCAGAACAAAAGTTGTATTAACTTTGGAAATTGCAATGTCATAGCTTAGAGTTGACCTATTTGACCTTATTCTTGATGAAAACTAGAGAATTACATGCCTTTTCAAATTAGAAACCTTGGATGAAAAACACATCAATGCGCTTGAGCACATACATCAATACTATCAAAGAATTGCTAAAACTTACAATAATCAGTTTCTGAGTTGAGGCTTTGCTATAAGAGATTTAGTATTATTACACAACTTTTTAGCCTAAAACTCCCAATCTAAATAAAATCCTAATTGATGGGGTTATGTAGTGATCACTATTTATTATAAGTAAAAAGCCTATAACCTTGCTATATTACAAGGTTCACTTTTGCCACACCTTGTTAATGTTTTACACTTACACAAATTCTGAATATGGTATTAATTGGAGATCAAGTCTGTTTAATAATTATAATTGTTTTTCATGTTTTGTCTTGAGTACTAGTCTGTTTAATAATTATAATTGTTTTTCATATCTTATCTGTTTAATAATTATAATTGTTTTTCATATCTTATCTTGAGTACTAGGCCATTCAAATCTTCCTATGTCCATTGTGTTATTTGTCTTTTCACAATATCACTGTAATCGACAGGCTTTATCAACTTTTCACAAGATCATTGTAATCGGCAAGATTTATTACCAATGCAATAGTTTGTAGTGTTAATAGCACTCTTATTCAAATCAAGGCTCAAGAGTTTTCTTATTTATCTCCATATTTTGTTAAGTTGAGTTTTCTTATTTATCTCCATATTTTGTTAAGTTATTTTTATGTTAGTGAATGGCTAAGTCTCATGCCATACATAGAAACTAGTCTTCTTCCTTTTT
The DNA here is from genome assembly GCA_001517045.1 of Pseudotsuga menziesii. Classification (NCBI taxonomy): domain Eukaryota; kingdom Viridiplantae; phylum Streptophyta; class Pinopsida; order Pinales; family Pinaceae; genus Pseudotsuga; species Pseudotsuga menziesii. Next base: position 173,135 of record LPNX010937895.1, read on the forward strand.
TAAGGCCATACATAGAAACTAGTCTTCTTCCTTTTTTTAGGCCATACATTGTATCATAATTTAAAGCGCACTGATTTTTAGCATGAAAATGACTTATCCACCAAACACACTACTTCTATAGAATGACTTAAGAATACATACTTTCCACACGTTATAGACAACTCTTTACACGTGTCGTGTTTTTTACTATCTCTATAATATAAGAAACAATGCAAAATTCGCTTATGTGCACTTTCCACAATAGAAACAAAAAATTTCATATCTTTATATGAGTTTCCTTGTTGCTCATGGTTTATTATCTCCCATACTTTCTTAGGTTACTATGACTATTTATTTCCTTCTAAATATAACATATATGGCTTCTATATTGTTTTTTATCATTCCCTATCTTTTCTATCGCAAGCAATGCCTCCAAAGTTTCACAAAAACTAACCTATTATTTTCCTCCATACTTAATTAGAAAGCATAGTGTACAAGTTGCATAAGTTCATTCTGATTTGGTTTAATTGTCATTGAGGAGTCTATTATTCTAGCTAACACCATTACTTGGGAGAGGTTAGACAAATATTGAAACAATGCAGAATTTGCTTGTATGCACTTTCCACAATCCACAATAGGAACAAAAAACTTATTTATTTTTAGATACGAGCCCATTAAAAAGGGAAAAAAGGGCTTAAAAATTAAAAAGAAATGCAAAAAAAAGACAATGATGAACTCAATTCTTCAACGTGCATGGAACCTTGGGGGATAAGGAACCGTTTGGGGATCAAATACCACCATCGCTTCTTTACTGAAGTAGCAGATAAACTCATCGATGTGGTGCATTATTGACGATGAAAATCGAAAAATTGTCCCATTCCTGCAGCTTTTAAGTAACCTCTTATATTTGTAATAGTTAACGAATGTCTATGTAGTGAATAAGAAATCTATATGTTTTTGGACTAAACAAAGTGCAGCGAGTTCCTATTGTCCTTTCATTTATTTGTTCCAATCAACCGAATCGAGCCAACCTAAATATACCCATCCATTTCTAGTATTAATTAGAGTGCCTTCTCTTCACTGAGAAGTATCATTCCAAAAAGTATTAATCAACTTCACATTATCATACTATACAAAGATACTACTTAAAATTATATTAGAATATAACAATTACAACATTTACAAATAATGATTGCACTACAATAAATTAAACATGTGAGGTTGTCTAGCAAATCATACATTTGTTTGAGCTCCTTGATAATATCTTTCGAATGAGATATGTACATGTACAATGCAAGTAAAGGAGGATGGATTCTTGGAGCTATGGCAGTTCTTGGAGGTTTTCTGGCCTGGTTTTGGGGTCCGTGGGAAGCTTCACCATGGAGGTTTCCCCTTGAAGTCTGGTACTCCTTTCTTCTGAACCACGTGGTTCATTTTTTTTCTACCCTGTTGTGACTCCTTCACTCTTTATCGGTGATGGTTTACTTTTTTGAGCCTGTGAGGGTTTGCTGGTTTTTTCTACCTTATCTTCCTGCTGCTCGGGACGCGACATATTGGCAGGGACTAGGACTCCCTTCCTTCGTTGTTTTCATAGGGGGGTTGCACGCAGGTTTCTTACAGCTCTAGGTTTCTGTCAGTTGTTGGCTCTTTCCTTTTCTCAGATTATTTTCCTTGATGGATGAGGGTGTTTCGTCCATGATGGGTGTTGTTGTGCCGGCACCAGTTGTGTATGGTGGGGGACTTGTGTTGGAGTTTTTCTGGACATCTGACCCTACTTTGGGAGATGGGCTTGTCTCTGGTTTCTTGGGGGGTTTACCTAACCCTCAGGTTACTTCTCCAAATGGGTTTGTTGATTTGGATGGTGATTCGAAGGACATAGCATTTTTTGTCTCTTCAGGGCTTGCTGCAAGATTGCGGATTTGGAGGCTTATGGTGCTGATTTGACTCCTCCGGTGTCCTTGCCTCATGTGACCTCTACTGACCTCCTTAGGGTTTTAAATCCTGGTCAGGTGGAGCCAGGGTTTAATCCTCAGTTGTTGACGATTTCATCTTCTTTTTCGATGGGGGATATTTTCACTATAGGGTTTGATCGTGAACCTCGCAGGTGCCTAGAGGTGGGTATTGTCCTGGTGGCGGTTTCTATTGCTCGAGTGAGTATAAAGGAAGGTTCCCATGCTGCGGAAGTGGGGAATAGTACAGAGGTAGATTCGCCACTTTCTTCAAAGATGAAATTGGGTCGGGGAAGGCACCCCTCACATAAAAGGAAGCATTGTGTCACTTCTAGGGCACACCGTGACTCGTTAATTTTGGGGGTGGACTTACAGATGGAAGATGTGGTGGATTTCGCGATGACTCCTACTATGCTATGGGATCGTGGTTGACATTTTGGCCACGACTATATCAACCAGTGGGCGGAGGAACAGTGGGGGGATTTTCTTCCTCGATTGAACCTTACCAAGGTGCTGACAAAGGGATGGTTCTCTTTCATCTTTGAATCTAGTAATCTGGTTGATAAGGTTCTGGAACTCCAGTGGAGTATGGATGGGGTTCCACTGTTTCATAAATGTTGGGATCCGATTTTTGATGAAAAAATGGAGAAGGTGGCTCTGGAACCATTATGGGTTCGACTTCCTGGATTACCCATGCATATGTGGGTGCATGCTCGCTTTGCTGCCATTGGAAACTTTCTGGGTGTGTATGTTGCTGTGGATTTTTCCTTTTAGACTATGAGGATTATGAAGGTGCCCTAATTTTGATTAATATTGACATAAAACTTGGGCTTTCTAAGGATATTAAAATTCAGACTCCATCAGGGAACTTCACCCAATTTCTGGATTACAAAGGGGTTACATTTCAGTGCCACCGCTGCCATGCGTTCGAACATCTATTGGCGTATTTCACTTTACCTTTTTGAGGAAAAGGTCCTTTTTTTGGTATTCAAGCCAAGTTGCATCCGAGGAAGCCCATGTATACTCCTTGAAGGGGAGAGGTGTCGAAAGTTCCTTCTCCTTGTGTTGGTGTTAGTGATATTGGAGTTGTTAAGAAGACTACTTCTTCGGCTGCTCATGTTCATATCGCAGATGATGTTGTTGGTGCTTCCACTTATTCTCCTTGGCCTTATGTTTCTGCAACACCCTCAAGTACGTTTGTACACAAAACTTCATCTGATTTTTCTTTTAATGTACCTATATGTATGGATGATTGGTCTGTCGTCTCCTCTTCCTTGACCAGTACTCCCTTTCTCTCTAGCGGGATTCCCTGTACGATTCCTGGTGTGAGTACATTTTTCTCACCCTCAATTATTTCTGATGAGCCCTCTTCATCTAGCACCTCTGAGGGGAGGAGTATCTATTACAATCTAAGAAATCATGAGGTACTTGGTGAGGAATCATGGGTTAAGGGTTTATCCTATGATTTCTCGTGGTTTCTCTTCTTTGAGGAGTCGTGGGAGAAAATCACATTTCTCTCAAGCACAAGAATGTGATCTTTTAGATGTTGCATCGGGAAAACAATCTTCTATTAATTGGGCACTTGGAGCAGTGAAAGCCCTAGATGGGTTTATCTCATGAAGATTATTTCCTTCAGCTGTTGTGTGTTGGTGTACCCCTCCAAAAAATCATCTCTCAGGAGTTTGATTGATTTCAACCACCCTGATGTGGTTCTTCTTCAAGAGACATTGGGATTGAATGAAGATGTGTCTTTTATTTTTGGAATCCTTGCTTCCGGGTTGGAAGTTTTTTGTGATTGATGTTTGTGGACGATCAGGTGGTTTAGCCTCGGGGTGGAATATGAAGATTTTTCGATGTGATGGCATGTGGAGTTTTTCCTCTGGTATTGGGATGGATATTTTTTATTCTCATTTGGGGAAGGTGATGACTATTTTGAATGTTTATGGCCCTTATGTGAATAAGGTGCTTTTTTGGAACACTCTTTTAAACAAATCCTTTGTTTCAAATTGGGAGGTGATTTTGGGTGGTGACCTAAATTTATCTTTGGGTTATGTTGAGGTTTGGGGACCTAGGGCTGTGCCGGATTCCCTGGCTCCCTTTTTTACTAATGCTTTTTCCTGTCATGATTTACTGGATATTGCTCCTGTAAATATTTCTCCAATGTGGCGGAATAAGAGAACGGGGGAGAATTGGGTGGCCAAGCGGTTGGACAGATTTTTGGTTGCAGACCGTTTGATGTTGGATTGTGATTTGGTTCATCAATGGGTCGCATGTGGGGGGGGCAATATGATCATAGTCATATTTTCTTTGAGTTACAGGGTAGGAATCGGAAGCCCCCCAACCCTTTCAAATTTAATCCTGAATGGTTAAAAGAATATTCTTTCTGTAAATTGGTACAGGACATTTGGATCCCTATTCCTTCTGGAACTGATGATTTTGTCGGGGTTCTCTTTATGGACAATTTAAGTAACATAAATAAAGATACTATCACTTGGGCACATGAAAAGTGCTTGCATGATGAACAGGAACTTCGTCAATGTGAACTCTTCCTGGATCAAATTATAAATCAGCATGGTAAGGGTTTTCTTGATCTGAATACTAAAGATGAAGTTTTTTTGTGTGAAGATAGACGCCAGAAACTTTTGGGGGGGGAAATAATTTGCTTGACATTTAAAAAGTTGGGCTCTATTGTTATCCTGTGAGGATGAAAACACAAAAAAAATTCAGTCTTTTGAAAAAGGAAGGAAATTATCCAATACCATTTGGGAACTCAATGATGATTAGGGTGCTCTGGTTTCATCCTTTGATGATTTGGCTGGGTTGGGGGTGCGACACTTTGGGGAACTTTTCTCGGCTCCAGCTGGTCCATCTCTTATAGAAATTGTTCGTGTTGCACAAATTTTCCATGGGTTTGTGGATGACAATGATAATAGGAGGTTGATGGAGGCTGTCACAAATAATGAATTACTCAAGATTCTTCACTCCCCTAAAGGATAAAAGTCCAGGACCAGATGGCTGGCCTGTTGAATTTTTTATTGGTTTCTTTGATCTTATTGGGGCCAATCTGTTAAAAGTTGTGGAAGAATCCAGGTTGGATGGACATTTTCATGGGCTGATTAATTCCACTTTTATCTCTCTTATCCCTAAAAAGGATCAGCCTAATAATTTTGATGATTTTCACCCAATTTCTCTTTGTAACTACCTATACAAGATCATTGCAAAACTGATTTCCAAGAGATTAAAACTTATTCTCTCTCGGTGTATTTCCAGTGAACAGTTTGGTTTTCTTGAAGCTAGATAGATACATGAGGCTATTGGGGTGGCTCAGGAGGGCTTACATACTTTAAAAACTCGCAAGCTAAAAGGGGCGGTTGTAAAGATTGATTTGTCCAAAGATTTTGATTGGGTTAGTTGGCTCTATATTCGGATGTTACTTACACATTTGGGCTTTTGTTATGATTTTATCAAGTGGATTATGGATTTCCTTACTACGGTTAGTTTTGGTGTTCTTATAAATGGATCTGCCAGCCCTTTTTTCACTGCTAGATGTGGATTGAGGTAGGGCTAACCACTCTCTCCCTTACTGTTCCTTCTTGTGGCTAAGGGTTTGAGCCATTTAATCTTGGAAGCAAAGGCTCTTGGATCCTTCAAAGGTATTCTTATCTCTGAGGTGATGTATATTACTCACTTACTCTTTGTCAATGATATCCTCATTTTCTATGATGGTTCCCGTCAGGATATTCAAAAACTCAAAGAAGGAATTCCTATGTTTCAAGCTGCTACTGGAATGGTTGTAAATAATGATAAATCTACTGTCTCTTACTCACATTTGGATGATTGGGAGATTTGTTGGAACTCCTCTTTATTTCGTTTTAAGTCTTTTCATATTGAATATGGACTCAAATATTTGGGTTTTTTTCTGAAGCCAAATGCATATTACATTGTTGATTGGATGCGGCTCTTAGCTAAATTTGAAAATATGTTTTTGGGATGGAGTTATCGTTGACTATATAGAGCCAGAATATTGGTTCTGATTAAATCTATTTTGGAAGCCATCCTGTATTTTTGGATGTCTCTCTTTTGGATACCTAAAGGTATCTTGGAAAGAATGTGCAAGCTTGTTTCGCTTATCTTTGGAGGGGGTGCGCGGATCATCAATTCATGGCATGGGTTAGATGGGAGAGGTTATCCGTCCCTAAGGCACTGGGGGGTTGGGGCTTAAAAGACATCTTTATTTTTTCTAAAGCACTGGCAGCAAAGGTCTCATGGAGACTTATACATTTAGAAATTCTGTGGTCCCAGGAGATTCATCAAAAATGCATCGCCCCTCTTTCTATTTTGGATTGGATTCATTTAACTGATAAATAGAGAGATGGTTGCTCTATTATTTGGAGGGTTGTATTACATTCTTTTAGTCTCATTGGTTCTGGACTGATTTGGCGGGTTGGTAATGGTAGACTGGTTCGGGTTGGATTGGACCCCTGGGTAGGTTCTGATGGTGCCCACTTATTATCTGTGGAATTAAGGATTTTTTGGCAGACGGGGGGATTTATTTCCTCTCTCAAATAGCTTATCCTGGTTTGTAGCAATGTGGAATTAAGGTTGGGTTTCTGGAATTGATTTGGGATTTACGAACGAACTTTCTGTGGAATGGGCAGATTATCTGGAAGTACTGAGAAATTATCATACTAGACTATCAAATTAGGTGGATTCACTGGTTTGGGCACGTCACTCATCTGGGAAATATACACCTAAGCATGGTTATATACAACTAAATTTGGAGGTACAAAATCGGCCCATCATTTGGTGGTGGAAGAAACTTTGGAAGTTAAAGTGACCTGACAAATCCAAACTTCTTTCTTGGAATATTTTGGAAAATAAAGCCCCAACTTGGGATGTTCTTCAATGTCGATGATTTCAGGGTCCGGGTAGATGTGCAATCTGCTGCAATTATCTTGAAACTCTTTATCATCTTTTTCTGCAATGTTGGTACACTCGGAAGATTTGGAAGGGGGTTGGATTAGCTCTAAATACCTGTTTTATGTGGCATGGTCCAAATTTTGTGGAGGAATTATGTGTATGGTTCGCTGAGAAGGTATGCCTAGTATATAAAGCACTTTCTTGCCTTATATCATGGGGATTCTGGTTGGCCAGAAACAAAACCATTTTTCATGATCTGCAAATTCCTTTGGAGGTGCTTGTTGCCAATATTTTGGTTGTTTTTCAACATTTTCCCCAGACAAATATGGATACTTCTGTTAGAAATTTTTGGGTGGAAGTGTTTGACCATCTTATACCTTGGGTTTTTTTCGGTGGCTCCTCACAAGAGAAATAACTCACATGTGGGGGAGGGGGCAGTCTATTTCTATGCAACTCTCATTTCTTTCATTTATCGGCTGGCCTGGGGAGAGGTTCCGTCAATTTTACAAAATTGATGGATTTTAAACTTCTTCTCTGATTTTCTGTGGAAAATAATTGTCATACTTTGCAAATATTTGGTGATTCTATGATTATGCTTGGCTAGGCTAGAGGATATTCCAAATGTGATGTGTTTCATCTGCTACCTATTCTTGAGGGATTGATTCTTTTACAACAGATATTTAACAATATATCTTTTACACATGTTTACAGGGAACGGAATGGGATGGATGACAGGATTTTCAAGGAAGCCACACAACTCCCGTTTGGTTTTTGGAAGATCTTAGAACAAGATCTGGCTGGAAGTTATAGTTACTATCATTGACCATTCAATGAGGAACAAGTGCTTGTTGTTTTGAACGGGGATTAAATGGAAAAACATTTGTGGATATCTATATTGATATATGATATATGTAATATGTTTTTTGGCTAAAGCTTGTTTTGACAAATTTGTGAATACTCTACCGGATGTAAAAACTGTAAAAAGTTTTGTGATACTGTGGAAACATTAAATTTCTTTTTGTTGACAATGTCTGGGGTACTTATCTACCTTTCATACATATGCGAATGTAATTTTGTTCTTATCTGAAATAAAATTACGAGTTTTTTCAAGGAAATAAAAATATATTTCGAATGTAAAAATATATATATAATGTTTCAACTAATAATTGGACATGGGCATGGTGGTCGAAGTTGATTAGTGCATTTCTTTAATTAATCAGAGTAACTAATTGGCTTTGTGGATTTTTCAATCAAACAAGACACATAATCAGAGATACTTCCTAGGAAATATAAAAAAACCCCGATTTCAGTTTGATTCTTCAAAAGCATTTGTTAGGTTTTTAATCCATGGCTCGACCTTCACAAAATAATAGTGCATTAATTGGGACAGGGGCATGAGAAAGGAACCTTAGCACCGGATCGAATGGGAATTTTACGACCAGAAACACATTGTTCGGTTTCATTTTTACATTAAGTAACCTACTTTAAATTCTAATAGAAATATTTCATATCCTCTCCTCATCGGATTCCACGACTGATTTCTGAGTGGAGAGCTAAACCATGTGATCGTTAAATTTTCATTTTTGTCCGTTCTTTTCATGGATGCCAAGTACAAATATGACCTCATATTTCGAGCAGCTTTAGTCATTAATGAACAGGAGAGTACAACAACTAGAGATGGATTTAACATTTTTATAACATGTGGGTCCTTAAGCAATAGTTGCTCCAACAACATACTGCAACGTTTTTTTTTATAATCACAGTTCGAAATTTAAATACATTAAAGACATGTATACAAAGTTTGAATCAATGGTGCTTATCCAACTCAACATAACCTTCAAATACATATCCCTTAAGCAAGGACTAAGTTGCTTTGCAACTATCACCTTGTTTTCTAATGTACCTGCTAAGTATACGTAGCATTATAGCTTGCTTTGTTTCTTCAGTTGAACATGATAGGGATTAATTTGTAATTTTGAGACATAGCTATATGTGCTACTATACGGTGAACTTGTTGAGTTGTCTTAAGTTAAAATAGAGAGACTTTTGTCTTATTAGTTGTCTCTTATATTTCATTATAAACTATATTTGCACATATACCGTCTACAATAAATAGTTAAGTTATTGAACTTACATTGTTTTGGAAATATTGCCAATTGTACATTCACAAAATTAGAAGGATGTTGCTGGAGATACTCACCTCTTACGGACAATAGTTGTTTCCCTAGCTTGAATCCTTCACAACTAGAACAAATGAGTAATAATAGTAAAGAGCACTTTCCCTAAGATAAACAGATGTTTGGAATGAAACTTGCACCTGGAATACATTGTGATGCTCCGGCCTTCAAGAACACTAGATCTCCACATTTTACCTGCAAAAACAAATCACAAAGCACACAAGATCAAAAATACCAAAAGCAATCTATTATCCTATATCAAATACTAAGGAGTTTGATAATAAAACTAGTGATTGAAACACAATGAGAATTATGGGAAAGAAACTTTTTATTGCATAGTCAAATAAAGAGAGAGTTTACAACCATGGTGCCTTAGTGTTGAGATATCTCCTCACATGAAATGTCTTGTCCTCAAAGCTTCAACTTGTCTTCTCTATGCTCACCCTAGATTTGGCCAGAACTTTGGTGCAACAACATAACTTTCCTCCCTTTACCCATGGGGGATGAACCAGTACTTATAGCCCTTGAGAGGATAGGGATGGCTGAGAAAATGGTGGATGTGGTGGAAGGGAGATCCTACTAGGGGGGATCTTGAGTCCAGGTGGTCCACAAGAGTAGGGATGAGGGTGCCACAAAGCTTATCTTCGAGAATCTTCGTCAATCTTCTCTTTTTTCCTTTTGAAACTCGAGCAGTGCTCTTTTTCTATGGAGACATAGCGTTACCAGGTCTACACCGCATATTTATCAAAGGGATTAGGTGATCGCACCACTTATTGTCAATTGACAAGTGGTGATGTTGAAAGGGGTCACGCTTATTGAATAAAGGGAAAAGTCGGTGGTGGACACAAGTATAAAAATATGATTCCTTGCCAAGGTTTAATCTTCACATTTTGGGGATTTAAGGCAATTTCTGATGTTTTGGATCTCATTATATGTTCATGACGAGAATTGTATGTAACAGAATTCCCCCCAAAGCATGAGTCTAGAGGAATAGGATAGGTGAAAGATTTGTAGGAACAAGTTATCACTTCTAGGCAAGAAATCGCTTGATCGGAGATCATCATCAGCCCGCATTATCTGCAATACATCAATACTTTGACTCATATCCCAATGACTCTTCATCATGGCCACAAACCAATACAAGGCAAATCCATGATAGGGATGAATAATCATGTCTACTAGAATACAACGTAGAACCATGCGGAGAAAAATCAAACTTGGACATAACTACCAGACATACAATGTAGGTCTATGTCATATGGACGCAAATTTTAGCACAACCATGACCATATAAATGTGGATCCATGCTAGGACTCATACAAATACTCCATCGCAACCTTGGGAAAGCAATGAGCGCTTAACAGATACCCAGGTTCTTTGTCTCATCTTCCACAAAGTACGGTTCTATTCATATGATTACAAGGTCTTGACGCCAAACATGGTAGAAACCACTTGATTATCGGTGAATAATGAGAACCGTTAACAAGTGTGAGGGAGATCACCATTGATGTTGATGATTCCCAAGGTGCCCTAGTACAATATCCTCAATGTGAATAGATGATTTGATGTTGAACACTCAATTGAATATTTCGATCAAAGGTCAATGATGTAAACCTATGTCAAAAGCAAGAGGATCTAGCATTGATGCATATAGATCTCAAGGTACTTGTATGTTTCTAAGACTAATTCCTGGATGATGAGCTAAAGTCAATAGGAATAGTCTCGTCGAAGGAGGGCCATGATGAATCCCACATCGACAGCATGAAACTGAGAACAAAGTTCTGGAATTTGAGTATGATGTAACCATAGGACTGACTCAAAGGTAACTGACACAAAATTTTGACTGCAGATGCAAACTCTGAATATGAATTCCCTTTTGAACATCGGATGGCACGACCAAAGACTTGGCAACATTGACTTAACCAGATGGATACGAAGACACAATGCGACGGTGGATGGTGCATTCTTTGAAAGACTCAAAGGAGTGACATCACTCATGAAAGTGGATCGACTTGGAAGCAAGATGAATACCCAATTAACTTAATGAAATGCAAACAAGTGCCATGTTCAAAGGTGACTAACAACTTCCATTAATTGCAAATGAAATAGTTGCCTTCCCTTAATTTCCCCATCAATTTTTTATGAGCGCATCTTTTCATTTTTACGGGTTCAAAGAGGGTAACAAACACTCATTGCAACGTATCCTAAGATAAGTCCATTCTCATATGTTTCACGAACTTGAGAAAGGAGGGGTTCGTTCCCAAAATAGGGTCTCTCAGTGTTTAATTTAATGAGTCCATTGAAAGTTAACTCGGTATCGTTCATATTTAGAGAGTCTAAATGAAAACAGAAGAAGACTCCAAAAGCTCCTTTTTCATATGATTTAGTCCCTAGGGCCCCAAAAAGTATAAAATAATTCTCAAGATAACTCTTCTAGCTGAGATCAACTAGAGTATTCCTTTTTCATAATTAGTCAATCCGAACTGAAAATGGGGTAAACTATCATCGAAAAGACGACTCTTCAAGTACTTTTACGAGCGTGAAGAATACAAGTTCGTTCAGTGATATTTCCACATTTAAGGAGTCTAAAAAGAGCTTAAAGAAGACTCCATTAGGGTTTCTTTTCGCAATGAAGGAGTTTAACGAGTCTGAAAAGAAGCAAAAGTTGACTAGAAAATTTGGTACTAGGTTTAAAGAGCATGACAAAAATTTTGAAATTAGCACTCAAGGACTTTTTCCATTTTATGAAAGTATGAAAAAGTCAAAAACAAATTCACTTATAACCAAAAAAAATTAACTCGCATCTCTACAAAACCTTTGAAAAGATACTTAAACCTCCAAAATATTTAAAAAATCGGTTTTTAATGACTATTGAAAATGACATTTATTAATAAAATAATACAGTAAACCCTAAAACGTTTCATATAAAATCCAATGAATAGTAAAAAGAACTTACCATTTCAATACTTACCACGTTGGAGATATATTTGGAGCCATTTGTGTGCAAACTTCAAGCAAGGATTCTAGATTCATCTGCCAGCTATTTTTTGATCCTTCGTCTCCAAGTAAGAGCCAAACCCAATCCTAACATTTTCATGGTTGCATTTTTTCATTCCATGCAAGTTTCTTAGGGTTTTGGGACTTTTACCCTAGGGTTAAAAAAGTCCGCAGGGTGATGCGCTTTCCCCTTTCGGGAAAAGCAGTGCCCGAGCGAAACCATAGATTTCACGTTGAAAAGACAGTGCTGCAGGCTACCCTAAAATGCTCAACGCCCAAGCCAAAAGAAATATTTTAAAGTATTTTTTATGGTTGGAATTGTGTTCCAATACTTCAAATTTTATTTTTGGCAGGTTACTTTTTGCAAAAATGGTTGTCTAGAAGGAGAGGAAACATGAAGATGATGATTCCAGGGCTGGAGCAGATGTTGTCTCTATAGCCACTGTACAGGGTTGTGGCCTCCTAAAAATTTTCCATGTTCCAAGCATGAAGTCTCATGTGAGATTGTTGTAGTATATACTAAGAATGTGGAACCCAGAGCAAAACTATTTCGAAGTGGGAATGCATGTTCTTATCATGGAAGTAGAAGATATCTACTTCCTTACAGGGTTATCCAGGCATGAGGTGCTTATCTCACTGACAAGTTCTCGGGGAGGAGATGTCACCACACAGGAGCTCATAGGTCGTCACTGCTTTCCGGGTACTCAGATGTCTAGGAAGAATATCCCAATCAAAGAGGTGATAGATTTGCCTCTTCACATGGTGCTTTTCACCATGTAGCAGGTTACATGGAACCAAGGTGTTCATCGGGATTCCTGAGCACACATGCTCTATTCTTTGAAGGCTATGGTGCCTACAGTATTTAACTAGGTTGAGGCTTTACTGAGCACTTTCAAGGAGCAGCTGACTAAGTGTCAGTAGGGAGAGTTGAAACAATTCGGCTATGGTACCATCTTGGCATCCTTCTTCTTTGAGCGGGTACCTCATATGAGGCCGCAGGTAGCTTTCATTGAGCTGAGAGCACGAGACCCTCGCATGCTGCGGTGGGTAGAGATCATGGCCCACAATGGTGGCGACATGTCCAAATTTAAGTATGGGAGCACCTTTTTCCATTGGTTGGAGGACCAACTACTCATGGTTGAGGATTATGCATACGCTAGGACTGACTTCAAGGGAGACCTAGACCTACCCTTACCAACAGGTGCTCAATGGGGTGATATTGGTAAGAAGAATACTCAATATTTTAGTTATTTTTTGTATTTTATGTTTTAAAATTTTTATGGATGATAACGAGACCAAAACATTTTCATGCAGATGTAGGAGATGCATGACCCGGGGTTCCTCTCCAATTGACAGGCGAGCGGGGGCCCGCTTCATCCACAGAGGAGATGACGAGTTGACTGAGTTGGAGGAGAACCTCAACCGGTTAACTCTATATATTCTAGACATTTTTTCATGGATGACCTCCCTAGGAGGTATCAGAGGCATACCACTGGAGTATCAGTTCGATTTGTACACCTGCTATGGAGGGTAATGAGAGGCATCATGTGTTACCATGAGCATCATTAGTTATCCTACATGTTGTAGGAACTGAAAGCTATCTAGCTTCAGTATTTTTTTCATTTGGTATATCTGAAAGCTAGTGTTCTTCAGTCGGGGTGTCGAGACCATATTTTTTGTAAAACACTCTTATATATATATATAAAGCCTTATCTATGGTGGCTTATATGTGTTTAAATGTGGAATGATATTTATATGAGCTTTTATTTCTTTTTATTGTTTATATTTATTTATAATGAACCATGTTTCACTTATAAAAAATTATGTGTGGCCAATATACCAGTCCAATATGTAATTGGCTAATGAGTCTGCAACAGTGTTACAAGACCTAGGAATATGACGATAAGTAATAGATTCAAATGATCTTTCTAACAAACTTACTCTTCGAAAAAAACAGAGAAGTGTAGGGTTTCGGATGGCATATATGTGGTTCAAATGAAAAACCACTAGTTGTGAGTCCATGGAGACTACCAAGTGATCAATGTCTCGAGATGCAGCCTCAGTTAATAAACCTATCACCGCATGGTACTTGGCGATATTATTGGTGGCTGGACCTACACAAACTGATCCTGAACCGACTAGATCATGAGTTGGGGAATACAAAACCCAAGCAGTTGAAGCAAGTTTTAGGGTATGACGACAAGCACCATCAGCAAAACCATCAAAATCCATTTGATCTGCATAACCAAAACATGGTATAAACAGTACTAACAAAAACTCAAAACCATATTGAAATACTAAAACCACACCAAAAAGTCAATCAATGTACATATAAACAAGGTACTATAACAAAGATGTCTTTAATCATAATACCTCTTCAGGTACAACCCATTGTGAGGTTTCCTAAAAGGTATCCCATCATAATCTACAAGCTCATAGGCCCCTTTCTCTAAGACTTTACTCATGATGTAGGGACCATACCACATGGATTCTAAGCTTTCCTTTTCCAAGTTTTTCATGATTTTGATCATTGGTCAGAACCATGTCACCTTCATTAAATACACAAGGTTGAACGGATTTGTGGTATTGAGCCTTAACACATTTTTTATGTGCCTCATTTGCCAAGGAAACATCTCTTTGATTCTCATCATGGTTTGTCAAATATAGAAAATGTTCTTCTTCGATAGAAGTGTTTGGGAGAATATTAACTACAATATTGGGTGACAGGATCTCGCATTCAACAGGTAGGACAACTTCCTATCCAAAGATTAGCTGAAATGGCGTGAAACCAGTTGTTGTTTTAACCGAAGTTCTATAAGCCCATAGTGCAGAAAATAGACTTAAGGGCCAATTGGATTTGTGATCTCCAACCATTCTACGCAGCATAGTCTTCAAAACTTTGTTAATGGATTCAACTTGACCATTATCCTACGAATAATGAGTTTAGTTTTCATGACAAAAACCCAACTTAGTACTCAACGCAGCGATCATCTGATTACAGAAATGAGATCTGTGATTAGTGACTATGGCTTATGGAACTCCAAACCTAGCTATTACATGATTGAAAAGGAAGAGGGTGGAAGTCCTACCATCCTCTGCATATGTAGGCATTTCCTTAGCCCATTTTGTGAAATAATCTACAGCTATGATGATGTAACCATGCCCCCCAGCTGAGCTAGGCTTACAATGCATAAAATCAATCCCCCATTTGGAAAAAGGGCCAATGGCAATGACGGGGTGTAAAGGAGTAGGGTGGGTGCGCTTTTTTGGATAAAAAAGTTGACATCGTGGGCATTTTTTAACCGCCTCATGACAATATTTGAAGATTGAGGGCCAAAAATACGCAGTATGAAGAATTTTCTGAGTTGTATCCATCCCAAAAAGATGACCAGCACATGCTCTAGAGTGGCAGTCATTCAAGACTTGTTCAGCCTCGTCATGAGTAAGACATCATTGTAGAATAGAGTCTATACCACACCGGTATAACGTGTCATTTAGAATGAGGTAATATTTAGCACGGTGACAGATGCATCAACAATCGTCACAGGACATATCAGGCTGAAATATTAGGGTTTGGAGATAGATCATCAAATATCCATACCATGGGCTGATTGTGTTGATCATGAACAAAAATTCATCTGGAAATGAATCAGTGGGATCATCTTCCATGAGAGCACAGGGAAGGTCACACATTAACTCCACAAAGACTAAGGAATTCTTGGAAGTATCCCTAGAAAACTCGAGATATAATTCCAATAGGATGACTATCCAACAAGAATAATTTCCCCCTAGCACTTGACGAGTCAAAATGTAATACATAGGGTTTTGATCAGTGAGAACAGTTGTAGTGGGTAGTAAAATGTAATGACGAAATATTTGCACAGCAATGACCACAGCCAAAGCTAGCTTCTCCACATGTGAATAACGAGTTTCAGAGTCAAGAAGACTCCTACTTAAATAGTAAATCACATGTTCTTGGCCATTTAGAGCTTCCTGCACCAGAGCCATACTAATGGTAGTAGTGGAGGCAGCAACATAAGGCAGAAAGTCTTTTGAATAATTTAGGGGGTGCAACACCGTTGAATGTGTCAGAGCGTGTTTCAAATTATCAAAATATTTTTGGACCTGGTCATCCCAAAGAAACAAAGTGTTCTTTTTCAGGAGACACATATAGCCACGATTTTTTCTTTTGCAAGGTTGCACACAAAATGACGAAGAAAGTTTTCCTTCCCTTGCAAACTTTGGAGTTCAGTAATATTGGTTGGGGCAGGTAAGGACAAAATAGTAGCTATCTTCAAAGGATCTATCTGAATACCATCTTTGGAAACCATGAAGCCAAGAAGATGTCCACTCTCAACACAAAAGACACACTTATTTGGATTGAGTGGATGTGATAATGACGGCATCGAATGAAAATGTCCCTAAGATTCCCTGGGTGATCCTCTCGCTACTGTGAATGAGCAGGGAGGTCATCTAAATACGGTTCCACAATGTGTTTAATATTGTGAAAAGCATAGTACATGGCACGCTGGAATGTAGCTCTATCATTTTTCAAACCAAATGGCAACTTCCGATAGGAAAAGGTTCCGCACGGACAAATGAATGTCGCTTTATGCTGGTCGGTGGGTAAAATTTCTATCTGATTATAGACGAAAAATCCATCCATAAATTATAAGATGACGCTTCCATCACAGTTATTAATGATTTAATCGATATGTGGAGTAGGAAAGTTGTCTTTGGGACAAGCCTTATTCAAATATCAAAAATCGATGCAAACCCTAATGGTGCCCTGATTCTTGGTGACAGGAACAATATTAGATACCCATTCAGTCAGTGGTATAGGATAAATAAAACCATCTTTTAAAAGTTTTTCAACCTCGGCTTTTATGGTCACAGCTTTCCTTGGATGGACTTGATGAAGTTTTTTCTGGACTAGTGTTGCCGTGGGATAAGTATTGAATTCGTGTACAACAATGGATGGGTCAATACCAGGAATTTCTTCATATGTCCAAGCAAAAACATCTCGGAATTATTTGAACAAAGCTCTATACTTTCCAGTTTCTTCAGTTGAACAGTTCTGGCCTACATGAACATGTTCAACAGTTTTAGGATTCACTGATATGTCGATGGGAGTCGTCTGGGCGATGTTACACAGGTTTCCTTCAGAATCAGTGTCTTGTAACAACACATGCGTTTGAGGATTTTAGACAATATCAAAACTAATGAGAGAGATAAAATCAGAGTCTACCGAATTAGCATTGGGAAGGAAAGAGGATCTATGGTGCTGATCTTCCCATACAGGTTCATCCACACTCATGATCTCCATAATAGACTCATCCGATGGAAAATTCTGTGATAGATAATATAGAGTGGGGAGAGGGGAATCTAGCCTCTAGGGTAGGTGGTAAGGATCTGATCCCACTAGATGATCATCATCATAGAATACATTAGAAACATATTGTATCACACCATAGAATGCTTCATGAGGGCCTATAGAATATGTCTCAACAACTTCTTTACCTTTAGGAATGTGGCCGGTTGTGGAGATCACGTTCACAGTTGCTACTTCCGTACTAGGGGGGGTCAAGGGAAACACACCCATAAGAGTTGAATCCTTCAACACTCCTACCTCAATCGATTGATAAGGTGGATGGTATTTCCCTAGAATAGGAATTTTGTTTGTGGTAGGGGCAGTAACACCAGGCGAACAAAAATCAAGTTGATCTATGGCCACAATCTTCCCTAAGTGAGGGAATTGGAGAGTATGAAAAATTGTCGAAGCAATAGCCGTCATAGTGTAAAACCAGTTTCTCCCCAATAGCAGATTGTAATCTAATTGAGAATCGACTACTTCCACTTGAATGGAAACATTCTTTCCCCCTAGCTCGATCGATAGTGTCGGTAACAGACCATGAGGTTGGAAACCTCATTCATCAAAATCTTTCAAAGTGGTAGGTGACTTAGTAAGTTCGGGAGAACCAATGGCTCTCCAACAAGACACAGACAACACTGAAGTGGAATCTCCCTCATCCAATACAGTACGATGGACCTTCCTCCCGACTACCCTAGTCGTGATTTGAAACATGAGTTCGTGGGGTAACCTAGAATTGTAATTCTCCACATTAAAATGAATCTTATTAGTATTATCTGGATCTAAGGCCCCTAAATCCGTCAACATATTTTTATGTTGCATAGGAAAACTTTAGAGTACCTCTAGTGTAGACATAGAACAAGGTGCTTAAGCCAAATCTTCAACAATGTTGTAGAATTGAGCTGCTCAAGCATTGGGATTAAACATAGATTTCTAGAGAGTACTCTTAGGTGAGTGCAAAATCAAGTCGAGGTTGGGTTTCTCAATCATAAGAGGGCCATTAGATGGAGGTGGAGGAGAATAAGTTGTAGAAGGAACTTTCTTGGAAGAAGTACCTTCGTCCTTCTTCTCTACTGGTTTGTCCTATGTTTGACTACATGTATTCAAGTTAACAGTTTCAAAGGACATCATCTGGATCTCTTTAGTAGAGTTAGCCTTTTTCCTTGTGAAGATATGTGGTTGATTAACTGTTGCTGAGATGGAAAAGGATCGGTAAGTACCATCAGTGTAGTGTTATTCTTCAAAATTTTATTAATTTATTCAAGATGAGGGCAGTCTTTCATGAAGTGGCACCTCCACTTAGCCTTCCTCTTACCCTTGTTTTCATTCTCTGAGTTCACGGTCTTGAGGTTCTCTTGTTGGTTTCCTGACTTTTTACCTATTCATTTTCCTTTATTCTTATTATCAGGTGTCTATGTAGTTTGAATGGAATTCACCTCGGCAGAAACCATAGGATTAGAAGGAGCAGTGGTAGAAGTACTTTGTTGCTTAGCACGTTTCATTGCGGATGGGGGCTGGATTGAACCTACAACACCATCAACAGGAGTCTCTACAGGTGGCTTGGCAAGGTCTGTGCTAGTACGAGGATCCTGAGGAATCAGATCATACAAAGTTTTGGACTAAGAATAATCCAAGTCTAGATACTGAGCCTAGATGATAGCCTGCACTTCAATGACAACACTTCCCATACCCACATCACGGGAAATAGGAAGAAACAAGGATTTCGTAAAACAATCAGCCAACAATTGGTCTAGGATGGGAGCTTTAATGAGTCTCCATTTATGAATATCATCTGATATATGGGTGGAATTATTTTGATGAAGGGATGCTAAAATATCCATACAAGTTTTGTAATGGATAGGCAGCTGAAAATGGGTAAGAAAAATTGTTGTCAATGAGTTGAAATCCACAAATGAATGTTGTGGAAGCTCAATGTACCACTTTCCAATCATGCCAGTTAAAGTTTATTGGAAGAGCCTCAAATGGATTGAGTCATCCATCAAGGAGTTAGAAGAACACCATAGATGGAATTTCATAACGTGATTTTTTGGATCCTCTCCCTGCTTCCCATCAAACTTAGGGATGTCTGACGGTAACTTAACCAGAATCATAGGCCACAAAGGGTTATGTTGGATGGGATCATTTATCAACTTGGACAAGTCAGTAAATTCCAAAGTTACCAAAAACAAAAGTTGTCGATTAGGTTCTACATACTAGTAATATTGATATGGCATATGTATACCAGTATGACCATAATTCGATTGATAGACCGACTGTTGGGGTGGTGGATTCACAGATGATCCTCCTGAGGATCCTACTGATGGCGGTGGGCTACCAGTAGGAGGGCCTTTAGGAGGTGGGCCTCCTTCAGGTGGAGGGAGTCCTCTAGGTGGTGGGCCTCTAGAAGGAGGGGGTCCTCTAATTGTTGGTCCTCCAGGTGGTGGGTGGTCCCCTAGAATTTTGTCATCCAGGTGGTGGTCCTCCAGAAGGTGGACCTCTTCCATGTGGCCCTCCAAAAGGTGTCCCTCCATAACCTCCAATAGTATTCATAGGTGTTCCTCCAGGCATAGGCATGTATGAACAATTAGGTTTCCCCCATGGTGTAAACATATTTTCAGGGTAAGCCATTAAACATATTTCTGGGGTAAGCCATTCCAGGATAAACAATCCCTGAAGATGTAGGTTGATAATTCACGTTACTTATAGGTGGTTGGTTTCTCGGGTAGGTATAACCCCAAGAAGGTTCATTAACTACATGTTGTACCCCTGAGGTTTTCCATATAGTAGAAAGAATAATAACCATATTGGTGTTTGTGGATGGAACAATGACTATTGGTTGTCCTGAAGCAGGAGTCAGCCTTGCACTGGAAGTAACTCCACTAACTAGTGACACAACTTGGGTAGGGGATTTCCCCCCGGTGGTAGAAGATATGGGAGAACTAGAGGTGGACCCAAGATTTGAAATTGGAGGAGTAGGAATGGAGGTTTTGTTACCTACTAAGTCATATTTAGTAGGTGTTATCAAGTGAGCCTGGTGAATTGAACAAAGATGATTTGTTCGGACTTCATAAAACCTTCAGACTTGCTTCTAGCAAGTGTTTTTTTTATCTACCACATGTTCATACCCCCTTGGGGGAGTTGTAATAAAATGTTCTAGCATGGTAGTGTCTATTAAAGACTCAGTCTCTTGGACTGTATTTGTCAATCCGATCATCCCAGATTGTTTTTTCCCTTGGTTGTTATTGGTTGTTGAATAAACGACTGATAATTTCCGAGTTTTTCACTCAAATACCTCCAAAGTTGGGGTGGTCGGCTTGACATTTAGGCCTATGGAGGTTATTAGAGTTTGTGTGTCAATGTATAAACATGTTAGGCATTATGGTCGAGTCATATGAACATGTGCTAATTCCCCCTAGGTTTTGTTTTTTTTAATTTTTAATTTTAATTTTTCCACAAAACTTAGGCTATTTTTTAATAGTCTAATTGAAAAAATTGGTATTTTAATAAAAGTGGGGTTAAAAGTTACTTTCAGTCATGGGGGTGCTCATTTTCTAACTCAGAGCACCCGGTAAACCCGTAAACCCACTTTTCCTAAGTTTTGAGTCATTTTTCCATCACTCAGGTGAGAAAATCCAAAAAACTCAAATATTAATTAATTTAATTTAAAATTAAATTAGTAATGGAGCAAATCCAAATTCCTAAATCAGTGGATTTTGCTCCAATTTGACTTAAATCAATCTCATCGGCTTCATATTGACCGAGAGTTCCCATTCCTTGACTGAAGGCATGGATTAGTGATCTGAAAAAAATTTAAGGATCTTTATAACCATTATTTGCATGTGAAGTTTAAACTGTTAATTATTCACAAACAATCCTTTAAAATGCATATTTAAATAGAATCCATCAACACATAAACACATAAGAATGTAAGCAAACCATCAATGGACAAGAACTGGTAACGGAGTTCACCAGACCCCCTGGCTATGTCTCCGGGCCACTTCCAAATGGGAAGGTCGATAGATAAAAATCTTTTAAATTCTTACAAATGTGTATTCTGGAAAACATTTCGAGTTATGTCACTGAGACATAGAAACAGACTGCACCACTATGTTCCTCTCGAAAAATCAAGAATAATGAGTATAAAGTTGACCCTGTTCGCATGAGGCCTCCTCTGGAATGCAATTCGAGACAACCAATCTGCACAAAAAGAAAAAAATACTAAATGTTATGTACTTCACCTCGGGAACTGTGCCCGTACTTGTCTGCATAACCCTGTATCCGAACTCTGTCCTGTGGCTAGAAAATTCGTGGCTTGTTATAAGCCAAAATGGGGATTTTGGGGGCGCGGTTAAAACATTATGGCCCCATTCCTTATCACGACGCGCTCATGGTTAAAACATTATGGCGCCATTCCTTATCATGACTCATCAGCGCTGTGCATTAGTTAGAGGCACTGGACATTGTGGAGGAGGTTGTGGGTTCAATCCTGCGTATCTCTCCTTAATGCATGTTTTTGTTACCACGTGCTAGGACTTGGATATATTACAAGACATAAGGTTTAATAAAGGGCACATTTGATGGAAAATGTGATATGGTTGCATTTAACATCTGGTTTGACATATTGATGCTTGACATATGGTTTGAATGATAAGGTTAGCATATAATATAACAATCCACCTTATAACAAACTTAAATGGATATGGATATGGTAAAGATATGGTTTATTACATGGATAAGGTTTTGTGATATTGTTATTATATGGTATAAATTTTGGCGCTTTTAGGCTCCATGTTATGCATGGATAAGGTTTATACAATATAATATTATAACATACTATTTACATGGGGTCATGGTGGCCTTATCACAAGGTTTGGGTTCGATTCCCATAGCCCCAAAATCACATCTTTTAACTATTTTCACCATTTTAACCATCTTTGACGAAACTTCAAACTTGAATATCTTCTGCATCCAGAAGTATTTTTCCACGAAACAAGCATCGCTGGAAAGCTGTTGACTTCGTAAACATGTATTTCCTTTTTGAAGACTTTAAATTCTATCATCTTTGAGATGATCCACCTAGATCAATCAGGGCTGAATAGGAGCTTAACAGGCTCATGCATATTTGGGGGTTGCGCCCTCGTTTCTCTCTCGTCCACATGTGTGGATCAATATGGCAGTTGTTTGATGGGTGGTTCAGTTCACTGAGTGAGGTTTCGCTCTGATTTGCAGTTCCAGTCCAATTAGGCTCAATTCATCATCAGATCAGGCTCGGCTTAACTCTCTATCAGCTTCAGTCTCTCTTTCAGTCAGGCATGCACCCCTCTTGGCCAGTCTAGCTATAAATAAAGCAGTTTTTTCCTCTTTCAAGCTAGTTAGAGCTGGGAAGAAAGGCTTGCTATTGTGTAATATTGTATTGATCATCATTTTTCTTGAAATAAAGAGAAGATTTGGAGGCTATATTGTGGAGTACTTTTCATGTGTGGATCATCATTATCATGTTGCTTTTGAGGTGAACTGCTATTTTTTCAATTTTTGCATTAAACTATTGTCCGCCTGAATGATTATTGGAATCATAGGAATATATCATTGTAAGTAAGTTTACTTTATCATATTTTTCTACATATGTTTGAATGAGCTAATATTTGCATGCTAAATAAGATTATTTTCATGCTATGTCATCTATTTCTCATATGTACCTTCAGATTTAATGGTTTTGTTTGCAGTATTTGTTGTTTAGCTTGCAATTTTGTCATGATTGGAAGATTTGTGGTTCAAGTTTGATTCCACTGGTTTTCCAATAAATATTGCGAAGATTGTGCCCCTCGGTGCTTCACTGACAAGTTTCTTTTGCAGATCTATTTCAGCAACAAGCACTTCTCTTTTCCTCTTCCTCCTTCAAAATTTAAATTTTATTCAAATTGGTTACCATTAAATAATCTTATTGCTTAGATCTATCTCATCAAGAAAACCATATATAGATCTAGTTAGTAATATCCTTTCCTAATTTTATATCTCAGTTCTATTTTGCATGCAAAGTTATATTTGAAGAGATCTAGTTGAAATTACCCTCTTTTTGCAACCATTATAAAGGAAATTTGTAGCTTGCTCATAAGGTAGTTTCCTTTTTTTTGTACTTTAAAGTTTAAATTTCTGCAAGAAAAGTGCATATCATATTGGATGCCAAAACAGCAAGCCAATATCCCAAGGAAATCTTGCTTTCCTTGGTTCCCTTTTGCAAAACTAAATTAGCCCTTTTTAACAATTTTTAACTTAGTCTCTTTCCAGTAATTAGTGTGGTGACCCAAAACACTTTTAAAAGTTCTTTTGGGCACATTTGATTTTAATTTCTTGATGTTTTTTAGTAGGTTTAACAAAAAAGAGAAGGAGACTCTGCGCGTTTTCCGACTCTTGGGCGAACCGGAGCTTCTCGGAGCCTTCCCCCACCGCTGTGCTTCTTTTTAAGCATGTTGTAAGCCTTTGGATCCCAGATAACAAGGACCAAAGTGAAAATTAGTTTTTTTTGATATTGTAACCCTTAATAATTAAAAATAATCACTTCGAGTCGGCTCTTTCGAGCCCACTCCCCATCCCCCCAAGAGGGATCCACATCCATTTCACTTTTTTTCTTTTTTTCCCTTTTTTGCTCTAGCTTAGTCTTGTCATGCAGGATTGTATACTTTGATAATATTTTCCATTATTCCATGTTTTGAAATCAAAGTAATACTAATTCTTACCCCACGAATCCCCAATTGAACCGAAAGGTTGAAAGAGGATCGTGGTAGAATTAATTAGAAAACATATGGTATGTGTTTTTTCATTGTTGCTTTTCACATGCAAGCAGTAAAATTAACCCCTCCTTGATTTCCCGATTGAGGTCCACTTAGACTGAAAGAGATTCCTGGAGGGTATTTTTTCTTAACAAGATCACGCTCTTCAAATTTACTACAATTGACAAGGCTCTGGTGTGTATGCTCTGCACTTGGCTGCGGTTCGTCTGATCAGTCAAGTTGCATCAAAAGCAACGCGAGTGACTAGAATAATTAGGATTCACTTTCCTAATTAACCACCTCAAGCAAAAATCCAACACCTTGATTAAACTGTAAACGATAGCAAAATACCCAAAGGAAGTGGGAACTACTAGACAACGACCTCGAGGCGCCAGTCTCTTTTACATCCTAGTGGGTGTATTATGAACAGTCTCAGAGACTCCATTCAGCGCACATATTCCTTGCGAGTAGCCGTAGCAGTTGTTACTTTTGGACATACTCCAAGTACCCAGCGAGTATATCTGGAGTCCCCCACCTAATTTAATTCACTCCTCTTTTCACATTAATTTAAAACGTACCAAGATACAATTGCACAACATTCACTCCAACACTTGCAAGCACTCTTAATTATTTCCAAATCTATTTTAAGGCATTGGTCAACTGTTTATTTCTTTCAATCTATATGTGATTGGGTGTCATTTCATGCTTATTTATGATTATCTCATCATGTTATTTGTTGTTTACAATTGTTAAATCAAAACTCCTAAAAAACTTACTCATTTAATACCATCATCATCTAAGTAACCAGCCTTATTAACTTGTAGGGTCTACCCCCCTTGGCTTCGTTAGGAGTTTTCCTAAATGGAGGAGTCAAGAACAAGGTGACAGCCTTGACTCAAGACTTTCTCCCAAGGACACACTGAGTGGCTTGAATATTTCTGCCATGTTCCCCCCCAAGTGTGTGAAAGGCGACAACATTTTTTGGTGCCGTTTCTGGGGATAAATATTTTTATTCCCGAGTATGACTTAGCTTAACTTTTTTCTAAAGAAATAAAAAGATAAGAATTTGATTGATCTTGTCTTTAAAACACAAAATTAAAACTCGATCCATTTGGCAACTCCACTGTCTACTATCCCTCCAAGGATTTCTACCCTGAAGGAAGCCCGAAAGATTATTCAATCCTCTCCTTGATCCTGAAAGGTTTATTAGAGAACTGTTGAATAGGCATACTTCTCGTAGAATCCTTGAAGATTTATGAGACCAATCCCTCTCAGATATCCATCACATATTTGAAGAGAGTCACACTCAACTATCTACCGTAATGTTTGTTTTTTTCAAACCCCTTGACTTTTCTCAGATAGCAGGTGCTCCACATGCTATCCCGGGTGATGCTGTCAAGAAAATTCCTACCTTCCAAGGCAACATTGCCATCACCACCAAGTCCCACCTGTGGAATTTTGAAAAGCACCTAGTTTCTTATTGCATTGATGCGACCAATGACCCTGATGATGTCAAGATGAAGTTGTTTGCTTTATCCCTTGAAGAAGAGGCTGGAGAATGGTACCTTGACTTGGAAAACAACTCATATGAAACCCTTAAGGACTTCTGGATGGTTTTAGGGAGAAGTGGGGAGAAAATAAATAACCTAGACATCAACTTGTTTCCATCCACAACATCAAGAAGATGGAGAATGAAACCATAGAATAATTCAACACTAGATTCAGGCGGGTGGTTGCGGACCTTCATGATGACATCAAGCCAAATAATGCTTCTATCCTCATATACTACATTGAAGCCTTCTCCGGTGACTTAAGGTACAAGTTGAGAGATAAAGAACCTACCGATCTTAAAGCTGCCCAAATCCTTGCTGAGAAAATTGAAACAAACATGCAGTCATCCGGTAAATCTAACATACCTGGATACACCAGAGGAAACTCTTCTCACAACAAAGAGACCAAGGGTAAGGATGTTGAGTCAGAAGAGAAGGGCACTTCCAAAGATCCCATGAAAGAGATGGCGGAAATGATGAAAACCTTGGTCACTAATCAAAATCAATAAATGGCCAATCATGTTGCACAGTTGAATCACATGCAGAATATATTGGTGATGATGGAAAGGAATAATGGACCGGGGAATTTTCAGCCCAAGAAAAATCAGATGTATCAGAAGAAATCCCCTCATCAAGAACATAGGATCCCAAACCAATTAGACTCATCTAACATGGTAGAGGAAGTGATTCAATGGTGTAGACCTTATGAACAATTTCACTAGGGGAGTACTTGTTATGTTGCAAATCAAGTCATGGAACATGGACTTCCCGAGGTCAGTGGTCAGGAAATAACTTCAAGTGAGCCGGATCATGTATACATGGTAGGCCAAACCTACCCTTTGTCAAACCAGCATTGGAAGCAGGCCATAGATCATAGTCATGAGAAGTACCTCCTTTCCCACTTCTATGGTGAAATGCCTACTCCAGAAAAGGTTAAGGAAATTAAGGAGGATAGATTAAAGGGTGCAGTTTATTGAAGGAAGGAGAAGTATTCACCAACTAAACAGTACAAACCTAAGGTAACAACTCCTCCTTTTCCAAATCTCCTTGTTGTCCCAGAATCAAAGATTGACATTGCAAAATGGTGGAATGATGTTAAGGTCTCTACTTATGCAACTGATATCATTCAAATTCCTGGTCAAAATGAAAAGTTGTTAAAAGCCATAGAGGATAGTTAGAATAAAAATCATAATATTTTCGAAGAGGATCCTCTCCCTAATAATAATGCTATATTTGAAGATGAATATATTAAAATTAAGGATATGCCTATATTCCTCAACAATGTTGATCCGAGAAGGGAAGACCAACCGCCTTTTTATGTCTCCCTTTTAGTTGATGATCTTCTTCTTCATAACTACATGCTAGATTCAGGTGCTTCATCAAATGTCATAACAAGAAAAGTAATGGAACAGCTAAATCTAAGGATCACATGACCATACCACAATGTTTGTACAATGGATGCAAGAGAAGTTGGAGTGGTAGGGATAATCTTAAATCTACATGTTATATTGGCCAAGAATTTGGACATCGACATGGCGATGGATGTGGTAGTGATTGGTGTGCCAGACAATTGGGGTATGTTGTTATCCAGAAAGTGGGCTGCAACTCTTGGTGGGTACATTCAAATGGATTGGATATATGCTACTATACCTTCATCAGAAAACACAAGGGTGATACTCCATAGGGAGAAACAAAGGAAACAACATGTAGAAAACGCTAAAAATCCTGGAAATGAATTTGTACATTGCACTGAAAACTTTGGAAACTATGCTATCTTGTCAAATTCCATGGCCCCTATTAAGGAAAACATTAAAGATGAAAATATAGATGAGGTTTGGAAAATGTACTTTGATGGGGCTTATTCCAAATCTAGAAAGGGTGTGTGTATCGTGATCATTTCTCCTTCAAATAAAATCTACAACTTTGCTTTCAGGTTAGAGTTTGAAGCATTGAACAATGTAGTTGAGTATGAGGCATTGCTTCTAGGGTTAGAAACTGCTAAAGACATGGGAATAGAGATGTTTAACATAAAAGGTGATTCAGACTTAGTCGTCCTCCAGCTTAAGAATCAGTATCAATGTAAAAGTGACAGACTAAGGAAGTATATGAATGCCATATGGGACACCATGGAATGGTTTGATGCACTCAACATTCAAAAGATCCATAGGGAAATGAAGGGGTTAGCATATAAGTTGGTAGTAGCAGCATCCACCCTCCAGCCTTCAAATGAGATGATTAATGGAAATTAATTCAGACCTTCAATTCTGGATAATGTAGATCATTCGCAGGTATTTAAAGACAATGAACAACTCTTGAGATTTATCCATAATCTCCAATAGTTTGAGGGTGAAAATATCAGTTATCTGCAGGAGGGTAAAGAGTATCAGGAGTGCAAGGATAATGTAAGGAATCACATCCCAAGTAGCCTTATAGATTTTGAAAATCTATTTGATCGACGGGATCGTCATAAAAAAAAAAAAAATCAATAAAAATTGGGGATTATATGGAAATAAACATAGGAACGGATAAAGACCCCAAGTTAATAAAAATTGGAAAAGGTACTTCAAAAAAGGAAAGGAACAGTTTGATCAACTTAATCAAAGAGTATAGAGATGTGTTGGCCTTTAGTTATGATGACCTTAAAGCCTATCAGGAATATGTGTTTCAACACACTATAACCCTCACATAAGAGGCTAAGGAGGTCAATCCTTTTCGACAAAAGCTTAGGCAAATAAAACCTAATTTAATCCCCATTATGCAGAAGGAACTTCAGAATATGTTAACAGCAGGGATCATATCACCTACAAGACATTCATCGTGTTGCTCCAACTTAGTTGTTGTTAGAAAGAAGAATGGGTCAATTAGAATATGTATAGATTTCATAAATCTAAATACATCATGCCTTAAGGATAATTACCCGTTGCCCGACATGGAAACATTACTTCAAAGAGTAACAGGATCAGGAATGATGTCCATGTTGGATGGTTTTTCTGGGTATAACCAGGTGTTGGTAAATAAAGAATATCAACATAAAACTACATTCACCACACCTTGGGGAACCTACAAATTTTTAAGAATGCCTTTTGGCATATTAAATTCCGGTGCCACCATCCAAAGAGCCATGGATTTTGCCTTTAAAGAACTTATAGGAAAAATAATCGAAATATATCAAGATGACTTAACTATTTTTTCAAAGGAAAGATCTAACCACATAAGACATCTCAGGCAGGTTTTCATAAGATGTCGAAAATATGGTATTTCCTTAAACCCTACCAAGTCAATATTTGGGGTTGACGAAGGCAAGTTGCTAAGATACATCATTTCTAGGGATGGTTCCAAGGTCGATCATGAGCGAGTCGAAGCCATTAAGAAAGTCCCCTTGCCTCAAAATCTTAAATCTCTCCAGTCTTTCAATGGTCAAATCAATTTCATAAGGATATTCATCCCAAATTTAGCAGAACTAATGAATCCCTTACAAAATTTGTTAAAGAAAGATGCTAAATTTGAATGGACGGATGAAGGGAAATATGCTTTCAAGTATATCAAAGATGCTATATCCAATTCCCTAGTCTTGATCAGTCCAGATTATTCCAAGGAATTTCGGATATTTTCCTTTGCCTCAGAGGATACCATTGCTGGTGTTTTGATTCAAAAGAATAAGGAGGGACAAGAGAAACCTATAGCCTCTATGAATAGAGCCTTGCAACATTCATAGTTGAAGTATACCACCATGGAGAAACAGGATTATGCTCTTTTCAAGTCCCTTAAACATTTTAGAACTTATGTGGGATACTCTAAAATCATTGGGTATGTACCCCATGCAGCTGTCAAGGATATCATGTCTCAACAAGATTGCCTAGGCATCAGGGGTAAATAGGTTTCAAAGATTCAAGAGTATGATTTAGAGATAAAACCTACTAAGTTAATTAAGGGACAGGGTCTTGCAAATATGTTGACCCAAGGAAATGAAAAAGCCTTAGGAATAATTTGCTAGAACAGTGGTCCAGAACAAAGTGTATCAGACAAGCTTCAATGATTAGAGCAGCGCCCTTGGTATACCGACATCATCTTTTTACTTAGTAACCTTACATGCCCTAATCACCTACTTGGCCATAAAAGAAGAGCATTAAGGTTAAAAGCAACTAAGTATTATTTAACAAAAGATGGTTTGGGTTGGAGAAACCCCAATGGTTTAATACTTAGATGTGTCGATGAACCTGAGTCCAAAAAACTCATGGTTGAGTTCCATGCAGGATTTTGTGGTGAACATTTTGTAGCAAGAACAACCACCCATAAAATCCTTAGAGCAGGCTACTATTGGCCGAACCTTTTTTTGGATGTGCACAAGTTTTTCAGAGTTTGCCCCCCAGTGTCAGTTGTTCACCGGAAAGCAGCAAATGGAAGCCTTTCCTTTAAAACCAATAGTAGTCCAAGCCCCTTTCTAGCAGTGGGGGCTTGATTTCATCAGTAAGTTCAAGGATAACTCGAGCAATGGTTATTCTTGGATACTCACCGCCACTAATTATTTCACCAAGTGGGTAGAGGCGATACCCACCAAGAAGGAAACTGATATTGTAGTCATGGATTTCCTAGAAGATAGGATTATCACAAGATTCAGTGTGCCATCCAAAATCATCACAGATAATGGCCCATGCTTTAGTTCCTCCGAGATGTCATCCTTTTGTTTCAAGTACGACATTGTCCTATCCCATTCATCCAACTATTATCCCCAAGGAAATGGTCTAGCTAAGTCAAGCAATAAAAACTTAATGACCATAATCAAGAAAACTGTGGGCGATAATAAAAAGGCTTGGGATAGCAAGATCAAGTTTGCATTATGGGTCAATAGAATCACAAAAAAAAATTCAACTCGAAGAAGCCCTTTCGAACTTGGCTATGGCATAGATGTCACCTTACTAGTCCACTTAAAGCTTCTAGCGTATCAGCTTCTCCAAAACTTTAGCTCAGATCCGGATGCCATTCAAAACATAATCAACCAGTTGATCGAGTTAGATGAAAGCAGAAGAAATTCCCTTGACCAGAGTATCAGAAATTCAGACAAAGTCAAGAGAACCTTTGATAGATCTACCCAACCTAGATCCTTTCAAGTAGGTGACACAGTCCTGCGTTGGGACAAACGGTGGGAGAAACCCGGGAAACACAGAAAGTTCGACAGCTTATGGTTGGGTCCATATATCATTGATGAAGTAGCAGGAACAAATTCTTTCTATCTAAATGACCCGAAAGGAGAAAGGTTAAGCCTACCAGTGAATGGATTTCTCCTCAAGATGTTCTTCGCCGAGATGGCTTGATGCCTTCATTGGAATCAGTGGTGTCAGGGCCAATTTCTAAACTTTTCTCTGCATGTATTTTTTTTTTAAATCATGTATCATATTGTTGTATTATAGATGTTTTGTACCAAAGCACTAACCTTGAATTTTTTTATGTTGTATATTAGTCTTGTAAAATATTGCTTTTTGTACATTATATACTAATTCTATACATTAATATGCTTTTCCAGTTAGTTTCTTTTATATACATGTTACTGATAAACTTTAATTGTTGTGCAGGACCCAGAGATTTCAAAGTTCTCACATCCTCTTCTTTGATCAGAAGATTAGTTAGAGCATGTGTCCCTAGATGGAGCCAGATGTTATCTACTAAGTCATACTTAGTTGGTGTTATCAAGTGAGCCTGGTGAACCAGACAAAGATGATTTGTTCGGACTTCAGAAGACCTTCAGACTTGCTTCTGGCAAGTGTTTTTTTTATCTACCACATGTTCATACCCCCTTGGGGGAGTTGTAATAAAATGTTCTAGCATGGTAGTGTTTCTAAAAGACTCGATCTCTTGGACTGTATTTGTCAATCCAATCAGCCCAGAGTGTTTTTTCCCTTGGTATGATTATTGGTTGTTGAATAAACAACTGATAATTTCTAAGCTTTTCACTCAAATACCTCCAAAGTTGGGGTGGTCGGCTTGACATTTAGGACTATGGAGGTTATTAGAGTCCGTGTGTCAATGTATAAACATGCTAGGATTTATGGTCAAGTCATATGAACATGTGCTAAGTCCACCTAGGTTTTGTTTTTTTTAATTTTTAATTTTAATTTTTCCACAAAACTTAGGCTATTTTTTAATAGTCTAATTGGAAAAATTGGTCTTGTAATAAAAGTGGGGTTAAAAGTCAGTTTCAGTCATCGAGGTGCTCATTTTATAACTCAGAGCACCTGGTAAACTTGTAAACCCACTTTTCCTAAGTTTTGAGTGATTTTTCCATCACTCAAGTGAGAAAATCCAAAAAAAACAAATATTAATTAATTTAATTAAAAATTAATTAAATAATGGAGCAAATCCAAATTCCTAAATCAATGGATTTTGCTCCGATTTGACTAAAATCAGTCTCACCGGCTTCAGATTTACCGGGAGCTCCCATTCCTTGACGGAAGCCATGGATCAGGGTTGAAGAGGAGCTTAACAGGATCATGCAAATCTGGGGGGTGCACCCTCCTTTCTCTTGCCTCCACACATGTGGATCAATCTTGCAGTTGTTTGATGGGTTGTTCAGTTCACTGAGTGAGGTGTCACTCTGATTTGCAGTTCTAGTCCAGTTAGACTTAGTTCATCATCAGATCAAGCTCGGCTTTACTCTCTGTCAGCTTCAGTCTCTCTTTCAGTCAGGCATGCACCCGTCTTGGCCAATATGGCTATAAATAAAGCAACTTTTTCCTCTTCCAAGCTAGTTAGAGATGGGAATAAAGGATTGCTATTGTGTAATATTGTATTGCTCATCCTTTTTGTTGAAATAAAGAGAAGCTTTTGAGACTAAATTATGGAGTACTTTTCATCTGTGGATCATCATTATCATGTTGCTTTTGAGGTGAACTGCTATTTTTTCATTTTTTGCATTAAATTGTTGTATGCCTGAATGATTATTGGAATCATAGGAATAGATCATTGTAAGTAAGTTTACTTACTCCTATTTTTCTACATATGTTTGAATGAGCTAATATTTGCATGCTAAATAAGATTATTTTCATGCTATGTCATCTATTTCTCATATGTACCTTTAGATTTAATGGTTTTGTTTGCAGGATTTGTTGTTTAGCTTGCAGTTTGTCATGATTGGAAGAGTTGTGGTTCAAGTTTGATTCCATTGGTTTTCCAATAAATATTGTGAAGATTGTTCCCCTCGGTTCTTCACTGACCAGTTTCTTTTGCAGATCCATTTCAGCAACAAGCACTTCTCTTTTCCTATTCCTCCTTCAAAATTTAAATTTTCTTCAAATTGGTTACCATTAAAGAATCGTATCGCTTAGATCTATGTCATTAAGAAAATCATATATATATCTAGTTAGTAATATCATGTCCTAAGTTTATATCTCAGTTCTATTTTGCGTGCAAAGTTATATTTGAAGAGATCTAGTTGAAATTACCCTCTTTTTGCAACCATTATAAAGGAAATTTGTAGCTTGCTCATAAGGTAGTTTCCTTTTTTTGTTATTTAAAGTTTCAAATTATGCAAGAGAACTGCATATCATATTGGCTTCCAAAAAAGCAAGCCAATATCCCAAGGAAATCTTGCTTTCCTTGGTTCCCTTTTGCAAAACTAAATTAGCCCTTTTTAACAATTTTTAACTTAGTCTCTTTCCGGTAATTAGTGTGGTGAACCAAAACACTTTTAAAAGTGCTTTTGGGCACATTTTATTTTAATTGCTTGCTGTTTTTTATCATGTTTAACAAAAAATAGAAGGATACTCTGCTCTTTTTTCGACTCTTGGGCGAACCAGAGCTTCACGGAGCCTTCCCCCACCGCTGTGCTTCTTTTTAAGCTTGTTGTAAGCTTGTTGTAATCCTTTGGATCAAAGATAACAAGGACCAAAGTGAAAATTATTTTTCTGCTATTTTAATCCTTAATAATAAAAAATAATCACTTCGATTAGGCTCTTTTGGGCCCACTCCCCATCCCCCCAGGGGGGATCCGCATCCGTTTCACTTTTTTTCTTTTTTTCCCCTTTTTTTCTCTAGATTAGTCTTGTCATGCTGGATTGTATACTTTGATAATATTTTTCATTATTACATATTTTGAAATCAAATTAATATTAATACTTGCCCCACGAATCCCCAATTGAACCGAAAGGTGAAAGAGGATCATGGTAGAATTAATTAGAAAACCGGTGGTGTGTGTTTTTTCATTATTACTTTTCACATGCAAGTAGTAAAATTAAGCCCTCCTTGATTTCTCGATTGAGTTCCACTTGGACTGAAAGAGATTCCTGGAGGGTCTTTTTTCTTAACAAGAACACGCTCTTCAAATTTACTAAAATTGACAAGGCTCTGGTGTGTATGCTCTGAACTTGGCTGCGGTTCGTCTGATCAGTCAAGTTGCATAAAAATCAATGTGAGTGACTAGAATAACTAGGATTCACTTTCCCAATTAACCACATCAAGCGAAAATCCAACGCCTCGATTAAACCATAAACGGTGGCAAAATACCCAAAGGAAGTGGGAACTACTGGACAATGACCTCAAGGCGTTGATCTTTGTTACATCCTAGTGGGTGTATTATGAACACAGTTTCAGAGACTCCATTCAGCCCACACATTCCTTGCGAATAGTTCTAGCGGTTGTTACTTTTGGACATACTCCAAGTACCCCTCGGGTATATCTGGAGTCCCCTCGCCTAATTTAATTCACTCATCTTTTCACATTAATTTAAAATGTACCAAGATACAATTGCACAACATTCACTCCAGCACTTGCAAGCACTCTTATTTATTTATGACTTCATTTTAAGGCACTGGTCAACTGTTTATTTCTTTCAATCTATATGTGATTGGGTGTCATTTCGTGCTTATTTGTGATTATCTCATCATGTTATTTGTTGTTTACAATTGTCACTACTACATTTCGATCCAAAATCCGACGGTTGCTTCCAACGGCGCGTGGATTTTTTCTTTTAAACATACCAAAAATCAGAAAGTTAAATTTTTTTTTTTAAATTTTGGTCATAAGCGTCGCTTAAGCGACGGCTAGGCTCATAAGCGTCGCTTAAGCGACGGCTATCCTAGCAAGCGTCGCTTAAGCGACGGTGCATAACTTGATTAATCATTTAAGAAATTCATTTAGAAGGAGAAGCATTGTGCATATTGGAGGAGGGCATCAATCCTTAGAAAACATGGGCTTATTGCATTCTTGGATGGATGTTTGGATTTGGATTGAGGTTTCTTGGGACATGACAATGTACATGAAGGGAGAGTGGACCTAGTGAAGTACATGGCTTATGAGGAGTGATGCAATTTATATGGGATTAAGATAAAAAGGTGTGAAGATGCCTTATGTAGTTATATCATTTTGGAGCCTTTATTGTGTACGATGTGACTTGGACACCCTACATACAATTAGTCAACCATTCACTTGGGTATTTCAGAATGAAGAAATAAATGGCATTAGGTTCAAGAATCCATAGTTTTGGTCGAGGGAGTGAAGGGGCTGTTTTTTTTTAAAACACAATTGATCTTCAATTACACTAAATTTA
>LPNX010937895.1:209097-234512 GCA_001517045.1 Pseudotsuga menziesii
TTGATCCTTGGATTGAGGGTTTTGTTGCATAATTTTTTACGATGTCCACTTAGATTAACCATATGTGCCACTTATGGGATTTTACATGTTTCAAACCTTAGATGAAGGAAGACATCCACCTTGAGGAGGAGGCACATGGCATAGCCTCATTATTTTATTCATTGTTGACTTGTCATATGACTTGGTTATTGGATTGTTTTCCTTTGGAGAAATTAGTGGATCTAGGGAAACAAACCATATTATATTATAAGGAGATGGAGCTACAAGCCTAAAAGGACTACGTCTCTCCAATTGTAGACATGGTTGGATCTGTAGGAGAATTCTCTTAAGCTTCATAGAATATATATTGAAAGCAATGGAAAGTCAAGGGTTTCGTAAGTGAAATTGTACATTGTTTCACTTTTTGTTGATTTATGATGTTGGAATACCAATTTAATTATGCTACAATAAGGTTTTTGAGCTTGCCAAGTAGCTGAAGGAGCACTTTGGCTTACAACGGGATGGTTGCGCTTATCACATTGACAGCATTAACTCGTAGACGGTGTGCATTGGTGCAAGAATTCTGGACAGCAAGGTTGTACACGACAATCAACCAGTCCAATGCAATTCGGGTGTTGTCTCCTATGCCCAGAAATGTGTTGAGGGGGTATAAATGAATTGGTCTCTAGTTTTGTTAAATCGATTGCTTGAAGATGCACTTGCTGCTCAGACTGAGTGGCCCTTTTCCTATAGTTGTCTATTGATTTGTATCACTCTCATTGCTTGGATGGAACCTGAAGACTACCAACCAATGGTGGTCGAGGTAGTCAAGGTTTGTCGCAGTGCGCGCTATCAGAACCTATGGTGGGTCGAAGAGCCCAGTCGACAAGCGGACTATGCCATTCATTTCTGGGTCTATTGGGAAGCACTACAAGCTGCTATCGTTGTCATTCCTTGAGTCTCTCCCTATGTCGTGGACAAGTATTAGTGGATCCTTCAGTTTTCTATTGGGCCACGCTCTATTCATATTCATGCCAGGAGGGACCCTTATCGATAGTGGCTACCATTACATTATAAATTCACCACAGAATATTTGGATACTATTGTGTAAGATTGGCCGAGGGACTGGCACATCTCGGTAAGTGAGGAGGAGTTAGCTGCGAAGCTACCCCCGGATGTCCCTGAAGAACCTACCCCGCAGGAAATAAGCACCCATGACTCCGACAACGAGTCATCAATGGATCCTGAATATGTAGCTCAGCATATGGGGGAGGAGACTCGCACCAAATGGCATTAGGAGTACGAGGCAGGCAGTGGTACCAGGTTGAGGATGGAAGACCAACTACAACGGCTTATCAAAGTCGTCACTGATTCCTCTATGGCTGCGACTACGGCAATCCGAGAATTAAACCATGACAAATTTGGGGTGGTAAGAGATAAACTACAGTCCATTTTTAATATTATTTCCAAAGAACCAATGGCAAGACCTCTATTACAAGACATCCTGTCGATCAGCACAAAGCCCCGGGATAGGAATGTGTAAGTGCCCTCGACTATGATCGATGCCAGTAATGAAGATCACCAGCAGCTGCACCCAATCTAGAGCGTGACTTTAGATCTAAAGAAACTGTCCGCTATAGCGTTGGTTGAATTACAGAATGGCGCCACATTGGAATTGGCGACACGACAAAAAGAAATGACTGAGAGCTATGTCTAGTCTCGGACTGTCGCTGAGAAGCTACAGAAGGAAGAAGAGGAGCTGCACTAGGTCCGCGTGCAGTTGAAAGAGGAAAAGTTACGAGAAATCAACCAATTGAAGGTGACACAGGCCGAGTTGCAGCAGAAGGCTACTGAAGAGATTACTGACCTCAAGAAGGCATAAGACCACCTGATTGTTGAATAGGCACAACTGTGTGCCCGGTGCAGCGAGGTCAAATAGGCTATTTTTTATGCCTACCAGAACATTTTTGAAGACACAACAGGGCTCACCCCAATCGACAAGGCCAAGCAATTGGGGCAAAATCTGGTTCAACTTCAGGACACTAACCTCATGCTCAATGCCTTATTTCAACCCACAACACCACAGGATCAGGTTGTGGAACACAAGACC
This sequence comes from Pseudotsuga menziesii, assembly GCA_001517045.1. Classification (NCBI taxonomy): domain Eukaryota; kingdom Viridiplantae; phylum Streptophyta; class Pinopsida; order Pinales; family Pinaceae; genus Pseudotsuga; species Pseudotsuga menziesii. The sequence goes on from LPNX010937895.1 coordinate 211,187, forward strand.
TCCATTGAAGAAATTGCCACTCAGTTCGGCACCATGGAGCAAGAGGCCAAAACTATTATGGAGGTGACCACGTAGTTCTGGAAAAGTATTGTTCAGGATGAGCAACTTGATCAGCTGACTGCGCAAGTACAAGAGGCAGAGGACCAACTGACAAACCTAAAGATGTCATTGATGGTGTAGATCACCCGATCCATAGAACTGAAGGATCTACAGCAGCGAGCTTCCCATGCACAAGAACACCAACAAAAGCGTCGCGGGCAGCTCGACTAATTCCAAGAAATTGGTGGTCAGTTGGCTGTTAAGGCCGTCGCCACACTCTAGGATGTTTAAGAGAATCGACAAATGGTCGACAGCAAGGCTAGTGATCAGCACCCCATCCAGCAAACTTTGATTAATTTTCAGAGTATCGCCAGTAAATTCCAGCGTCAGGTTCGGGAAATTATGCAGCAATTTGAATATTTTAAGGACAAGACTTTGGCACACACCCTGTCAACTTGATGTGGCTCGAGGGCGAGCCACGAAACTACGTTGGGGGCCTGTTGGAAAGGGTTTTTGGGGTAAGTGAGTTACTCAGCATCGCGGCAGCTACGCAATCTCACGTGGTACCACGCAAGGGCAAATCGATGTGATAAACAGAAGAATAACCGCTTTTTGAATATTTTATGTATATTTTGACCAAGTTTTGTTGCATTATGTCAGTAGCGGTTAGAAGTCAGTTAGTAGTGGACCCTCAATGTAAAGGTGTAAGCCTATTTATAGATCTTTTTTGGGGAAAAAGAGGAACCATGTTGTGTGATTGTATGGGATAAGATCTGGTGCGATCTGTTTTATGGAGAATTTTTCTGTCTTAACTATGATTTATCTGGGTTTCTTTCTAATGTATGCAGTCTCCGATTTTGGAGAAGAATTGTGTAATGCGGTACATTTGCACAAGGTTAATATGATGCGATGAGTATGGCTCAATTCTTATTTGTTGTTATAGATCTGTTATGATGTTGCGAATCTGTTTTGTTACAATGGTATACTATAGATGTGATTTAGTATTTTTCTGCTATATCAATGCGATATGTTGCTTTTATGTTGATGTTATCTGTGTTACTGTAACTGTTTGATGCGCTGTGAGTAATGATATTCCCTGAATAATGTTGCGATATTGTGATATTGTGTGAGGATGTGATGATTGCATAAGTTATGGTGTCCCTCCATAGGATCCCCATATCCTCCTTTCCCACTATCGAAAACTCGATTCTGACAGCTCTCCCTTGAACGCCTCAGGTGAGACCTCGTCTGCTCCGCAGATGTTGTTGTGCAGGGTAAAACCTGTCCGGGCCAGTGCTTAGGGATATTGCACTATAGGGAGTCAACAGAGTGGGAACCCCTGTCAATGAATCTTTGTTCATGGGTTTCACCAACAGTCATCATGTCTTAGCCAATGAAAATTATTTAAATTGGAAATATCATATAGGTATTAAACACTTTTTTAATATAAATTTAGGGATAGGTATCATAAAAAAACTACTTTTTTTATTCGTATTTTTGACATATCTCCCTGTGTTTTTACTAAAATTTCGATCAAAAGAGCTTATTGGATGTCGAATTTAATTTTGCATCCAGCAAGCTCTCCTGATCAAAATTTGAGTAAAAACACATGGAGATATGTCGAAAATACGAACAAAAAAGTAGTTTTTTTCTTTTCTTCCTCCAAAATTAATAAATATTATTTTATTATTTTAACTATTATTTTATTATTTTCAAATTTAAATTCAGATATTTTGTGTATGTCCCATTATAAATGACTCTCCTCCCTGAGGACCACCTCATCATCTTTCTCATGTAAATCCAAAGTCAAAAACAAAGACCTTCAATTATATCTTTGGGCTATCCAAAAGGATATATCCATTGCAATTAATGCATCAGCTCTTCCATCTACTGTTATGTTATTGTTCAATAAACTAAGACATGCCACATTACTATGGCTTATTCACATTACCAAGTTTTCGGCTGATTTGACTTTAAAACATGCACCAAACAAAATCCTTCAACTCTGCCTAATTTTGAGAAGAACTAATAGTTGGCCTTAATTATCACATAGGTTATCCTCAATAATTGTGTTTCACTAATCAAGGAAGTCTTCAAAGAGTCCTTCAATCTTCTACCAACAATCAAAACAGTTCCAAATCATTCGATAAAACTTAGCAAATAAGTTCATAATGTCTACTTAATTGTTTTTTCAATTCCGCTATCAATGGTTTAGCTCCCCCTGAATTAGGGCTTCCAAACATTTAATGAAGAAACATGGGATGGAATTTTCACTTATAATTCTTCAATTCACCGTCTTTGTTGGTTCATTCTTCAATTGTCCTACTCCCCTTGAGGTTTTTGTTTCTCTTCATCTATCATTCTATATGCTTCTAATTAGATTGTCCTTAGCCCTCTGAGATGTGATTTATGCTTCAGAATGTCATTGACTTGTAAAACTCTTTCTTCATACATCACCGATGTTTGCTTCTATTTGTTGGAAAGTTAAACTTATATAACTCTGACATGTATTTAGCTCCTCTCTTCAGTTATAGAATTCATTCTCTTTGAAGGTTCCTTCCATTTAGCATGAATTGGTTGTTGATTTTTGGTTGGTGTCCTACAACCTCAAGCCAAAACTATTGTCAGGATGGATGTGGTTTTGCCACCTTTCAAGCAAGGGCTGGGTGTTTTCTTTTTTCAGTCATTGTTGCTAAAACTTGATTTGTTATAGAATATGGTGTTGGTGACTTTTGAAGAGTTCCAAAATTTGGTGGGAATCCCATCACTCCACCTTGATATCCATTCCTCAATGTGAAGTCCTTCACAGAAGGACTTCCACCAAAACAACTCATAGCAGGTCTCTTGGAAAAATGGTTATTTAATCTTCCTTTCACATCTTCAACCTCCATATCTATTGAAATTCTTTTTCCATGCACATTTATCTGAGAACTCAGCATTGCAGAACCCTGAGGAGAACTTGCATTAATGTTGGGAGTGGTGATTTTGGCACACCTGCTAGTATCTATTTGACCTTTTTATTGGAAGGAGATACCTTATCTCCCTGGTTGCATAGGGGCACTTTGCTGCAATTTCCAACAGTGACATTGGAAGGTACCTTCTGAAATTTCTTGTTCTCCGGTATTTCACAAAGATTCTTGAAATTATCAGGAAATCCTTTTCCAAAATTCCTCTCCTCCTTTGGAACTTCTTTAGAATTTGAACTTGGGAGAAAACTGTGATTCTTCTCTAAAAGTGTTAAGAATGGAGATATGTTCTCCTTTCCATCAAATATTCCAGAAGAATATCCATCTCCTTTTCAATCCTTAGACACATCTATTTTCTTTTGGTTCAATTTCCTACCAATGTTATCTTTCTTCCCTTCAAACTTGTCTTCTTTGAGACAACCTACCTTGCTAAGAGTGCTTCTTAACTAAGGCCTAGATGACCCATATTTCTTTTGAATCTGAGGGCTTATCCCATTGGAAATTCTCTTTGTCGTCACTTGTATTTCTTTTTCTTAAATCTTGGTTGGGCTTTCAAACTATATTGAAGAAAGTTAGCAGAGACGACCCTTCCTTTTTTTGCTCTTCTCAGAACTCCCTTCTTGAGGACCATTCCTTGTTTCTATATTATTTGCAATTCTCATTGGCGTGTGTTTGTTACTGGAATTGAGTTGAATACCAACTACTTGGGATGGTGTCTCACAAGAATTTTTCAATTTCAATTATGCTAGTTTTTGTGTAAGATGGGAAATTTCCTTCTCTAACTCTCCAATTCCCAAATCAATGCAATCATTTTTCACAAGGATTTCATCTTTACCTCCAATTTCTTTATGTTCAATTGCGGAATCATTGTTTGTGGCATCTACAACATTTTTGGAAGTAGAGTCTCCCATGCAAAACATAACTTTATTTGAATATGGCAAGTCTTTTCCTTCAGTACACACAATAAGGGCCTATCTCTTTGTCATGGATGTTGGACTCTGCACTACAAGGGGAGTGTAAAAAGTGCTAGTTGTGGACTCAACACTGAATTCTCATTCTCCTAAGAGGAATTGATATCCTGTCCCTTTCCTTGGCCTTTATTGGAAAGATTAGTTACAATAGGATTGGAAACCTTGTTAGCTCCACTCTCTACATCACCTTCTTTGCCTTATTTTATAGATTTATCATCTTCTATTGAATATTCTCTGTAGTAAATAACATTTCCTCACACAACTCTGCGATTTTTTATTTTCAACATTGAGGGACACTAGATCTTGATTTTCAATGTGTTAGGTTTTCTCTCCAAAAATGTAAATGTCATTGGTGTTTCTATCTCTATCATCTTTGGAACAACTTCTCCTTTAGATCTGAAACTTGGTTGAGATATTATCCAAAAATATCTCTCTTTGTACGTTAAGACTGCCATATACTACTGTTATTTATGATTCCTTTGAGGTCTAAAAATTAACTTTTATGATTTTCATCAAGTTGTCCTTAATCTACCTTTATAACCTATGTACAAATAGTCATATGATTATCATATAACGTCCCAAACAGAGATGCTAAAGAACTTAACAAGACTTCAAATTTCATGGACTGTTGTTCTCAATTCTAATCACTTTTGCTCTATGTTATTATCAAAAACAAACATTAATCATGCTTGTTGATCTTAGACTTGTATACAAAGTTGGTTATGATTCAAAATAAGATGGGTAATCTACCCAAGTTTTCTTCATCATTTGAATATTCTTAAATCGAATTGTTGGTATGCAAATTTGTCGTAAGAATTGGAATACTATCATTCGGATATACCTGGTATTTAACTAGTTCTGTAATGAAGACTTGTTCATTCTCCTCTTTGAACAACTTGTTTTCATGGGCTTGAGATTTCTCTTTCCTTATCCAAAAAATGTCTACATACCCAAGTCTTATGTCTAGGGTTGTTACAATTCCAACACTTTACTATATACTTGGCATAACCAAATTCTCTTCTAGTATAAAACCCACAAACATCAGCATCGACAAAATTCCATCAAGTAGAAAATTGCGTAACTTCATCCATAAATGAAAAAAGTAAGGAAGATGTTCTAGCTACTATCATCGTAGCAGATGTGGCAGAAATTATGGAATTTGAATGCAAGGATGTTAAAAAAGAAAGAGAGCACAAAAGCACAGATTCTGATAAACACAAAGGTGTTTCATCGCTATTTTTGAAAGAAATTTGTTATGAAGCAAACACAATTTAGGCCATATATACAACACCGGAACTTGTTGAGACCTTTTACACAGAGGATGATGCACTGGTAGTAAAAAAAACAATGATATTGGAAGAGCCACATAAAGAATGAAACATAACACTTGATAGAGATGCAATAACAGAGATGGATATTCCAACTATTGATGAAGTAATAGACAATGCAAAAGATATGAAAATTGAAAGTAATGGTTTTGAAACTATAAAAGAGTCGAAAACCATACATATTCAGTATATTGACCAACATCAAACATTCTTGTGTCATGTTTCAGAACAACATAAGGAATCATACAATAATCCAGCTAGCATTGCAACAACCAAAATTGTTGATACCCTCCCAACAAGAGACGATGCAAAAACACTAGAATTGGAAGTAGTGGAAAAACACGATAAAGAATCCAATAGAGCTCCATCTAATGTTGTAACAAAAGAGGCCAATTATTTTCTCATTGATACGATAACACATGACAAGGATGTAGAACATGAAAAGGACAAAGGGAAAAATTCATAAAAGACCAAAACCACAACTGCAGATGAGAAACCTTTAACCTCGTCTCCATCTCTAGAAGAAAAACACGAAGAACCAGAGGCATATCCATATATCAATGTATGAACATAGCTTCTGGAGCACTACATTAATTCTCAAACATAACAACTTTTGAAAGAGTAATAGAAGTGTATATGTTACAGCCATCAGTGGATTATCTCAGAGTGAAGTGGAGGAAGTTAAAAGCAATAAAGTGGAGAAAGAAGAAGAACTAGCAAGTAAATATGTTTATAGACAACAATCAAACTCACCTACAACTATGGAAGAACAAGTTGAATCAAATATGGCACCAGCTACCAATGTAGTAAATGAGATTGCGAAGAACTTTTTCTATCATTTCTTCTTGTCATTGTAGATGTGGAAAAGGAAATATCCTTTAACACCAAACTATGGATCAAATACAAAGAGTATCAAGGAATATTACCTTCATGCAAAACATCAATCATATTGTAAATCCTCTTCTTTGCTTTCAAATGAACCTACAATGAAAAAATGGAAAACATAATCACTCTAAGAATCCCTCATCATTAATTGTTCAAACTTCATCAAGTTTCTTAAAATGCCTCATTAAAAGAAACCTAGAACTAGACTATGATGAAAATTGGACTTTAATCAAAATGAAAACCTAAAAACAAGGGATGCTTGATATAAAGGGCACATACCTTCCTTGCCATAAAAATGATAGCATCAGTATACCTTGGGCATATATGGACCTTCCACACACTTTATTATAAAATTAAAAATATACCATTGATCCAATATAACAAAAGAACATATTTATGGATGTATAGAGAAGTTTATAATAGGAGATAATTTAATTTTCCAATATGAGATCATAGAAGTTAGGAAAAATCAAGGCTATATTTAAAAATGGAGGCATAGAGAATAATACTTGTGATCAGGAGACATAAGGCTATATGTGTGGAATGCACCAGCACTCTTTTCTTTCATATATATTTTTTTTCTTTGAAAGTTAGGACACTATCTACGTGAAAAGATAGGCCCCAACTTCATAAAACTCCAACTGCATTTCCTGTCACAAACAATAAAGACAATGTAATAGTTAAATATTAAACATCAATCTTAAATAACTAACATCAAGGAAATGCAGTCCCAATCATCAATGTTACAACAAAAAACACAAAATATAGAATCTATTTTTACCTTAAATGCAGCTTCAAATTGACATATAGCAATCTTGCTACCATATAGACTTTTCAACCTACTTAAAAAATAGAGGAACAACGATGTTAGTCAAATAGCATGAATCACATTATCAACAACAGAACATGTAGACTCACAAGTCACAACTGGAATATGTCAGTGAAACGCAACTGCACTGACTAGATTCAGGGCAAGTGAGGAATCCACTTGTTATCTCATCCCTTAATGGTCCAGTGGACATGTGGGGACCTGAATCTTTACAAACCGATGAACTAATAGAAACATACATTATGCTCAATCTTGGCCTCCACTTTCCAATTGTGGTCATGGGGGATAATACAATTATGCATTCTAATTATGCCAATTGATTATTGCATTAGATGAATGTTGGTCTCGTGCCAATAGGTATCCTACGATTAATGTATAGGAACCTAATGCATAGACCATTTTTCTCTTCACTTAGCTATGTAGAGCTCATTTATTTTTTTGAATAACGATAAGTATTTACAAAGAAAATATGCAATCAACATAAAACAATAGAGATTCGAAAAAGTGAATACAATTAATTCATTTAACTAAAAGGTAATAAAAACATATTTTGTCAAACCCCGAATCAATGGAAATCAACTAAAACCAATCTTGATTCAAGCTACAACAAAGGGTTAAATCAAGCATCAAATGAGAACTAGAAGCATTCAAGGGACTAACACAATATTTAACCAAAATACACACAAACTTTAAAAATCGACAAAATGCTTCGAACAAAAGAAATAAACAAACCATAAAAATTTGTCAAGATATTCGTGCTAAACAACAACATGGTTTCATGTACTTGAATGAGCCCATTCTTGCTTAGCGAAAGTGTTGTCAAATTAGTTACTTATCCTTTAATGTTAGGACATTATCTGTGTGAAGCGATAGCTCCTAGGCCTAGCTTTCTCGAATTCAAGTGTCATTTCAAGAAATAGACAGTTTAAGAGATACATGTTAGATTTTTTAACATTTAATCTAGCATTATCTTAGGATATTTAATTGAGAGAATAACAAGCACAACAATCAAACATAAGAGACAATATACACAAAGATTTTCCTCGGGGAAACCATAAAGGAGAAAACCCCATAACTTCCTCAGAGATAGAATCAGTACCAAAAGTAAAACCCAAAACAGTAAGATGATCTCCCGACATAAGTAGTCTCTCTCTCTCTTGTACCAGCTTCTTCTTTCTCTCTCAGTTATGCACTACAACTGAGTATGAGTGAGTGTGTGATAAAGAGAGAGGCTCACTCTCTATTTATCCTAATTCCCGACTTGACAATAACTCACTAGGGTCAAATTATCTAGGAGAGTATAATAACCCTAGGGCCCCACAACTGCGGGGACTTTAACCCTTGATCAATAAGGAGGGTTACCCTCTATGACTTTACATGACTTGTTTACATTATTGAATCTCCTGATAGGAACATCGGGGCATGACATGACTTGTTTACATTATTGAATCTCCCGATAGGAACATCGGGGCATGACATGACTCAAGTACATTACAGATACTTCTCGAAATAAACATCGGGGTACAATACATAAAATATACAAGTGAATACATTCCAAAGTTATAGATACATCAACACTCCCTCTTAACTAGGAAGGTATTCTCTCGACAAAATTTATCAGCACAAGTCTTCTTTTCTATATCATCTGGATCATCATCAAGTTCTCTTCATCTTCAAGTCATCTTCATTTTTGGATCTGGATCATCACTGGATCTGGATCATCATCACTGGATCTGGATCGTCCCTGGATCTGGTTCATCACTGATGGATCATCATCACCGGTGCTATCTCTCGATTATTCTCATCATAGGAAGTTCTACAGAGCCATCTCTTTTTCATTTGGTTGTAGGCCTAGCCTCCATGTAGGTCTTCTTCAGCACTTATATCTGACCCTAAGTCAGAATGTCCCACCCAGCACTTACAACTGACCATGCGAGGAACACATCCAACATACATGTCAGAAAGGCACGCCCATCACTCACATCTAACCATGGGAGGAACACATCCTCAATCCATGTCAGAAAGGCCCAGCACTCACATCTGACCATGAGAGGAACCAATCCAGCGTTCATGTCAGAAAGGCCCAGCACTCACATCTGACCATGAGAGGAACCAATCCAGCATTCATGTCAGAAAGGCTCTGCACTTACATTCGACCATGTGAGGAACCAATCCAACATACATGTCAAAAGGGCTCTACACTTACATCTAACCATGTGAGGAACCAATCCAGCATGTCAGAAGGGCTCTGCACTTATATCTAACCATGTGAGGAACCAATCTATCATGTTAGAAGGGCTCTGCACTTACATCTGACCATGCAAGGAACCAATCCAGCATGTCAGAAGGGCTCTGCACTTACATCTAATCATGTGGGAACACATCCCACAGTCACATCAGAATGGCTCTACACTTACATCTGATCATGTGGGAACACATCCCATAGTCACATCAAAATGGCTCTACACTTACATCTGATCATGTGGGAACACATCCCACAGTCACATCAGAATGGCTCTGCACTTACATCTGATCATGTGGGAACACATCCCACAGTCACATCAGAATGGATCCTACACTTATATCTGACCATGGAAGGAACAAATCCTACATCCATGTCAGAAGGGCTCTCGGACTCATTGCTTCCCTTTGGATGGAACCTCAATCTGGAGAACACCAAGCTTCTCCCTGAAGTGCTCAAACTTCATTCTAGCCAATGGCTTGGTCAACACATCAGCTATCTATTCGTCCATCACAACATACTAGAGATTTACTGCTCCTCTCTGCACCATATCCCTGATATAGTGATATCTGATCTCGATATGCTTCGACTTGTCATGGAACACCGGGTTCTTAGACAACTTCACACAACTCTAGTTGTCACAATATATATAAGCAGCATCCAACTGGAGATCAAACAAATCAGACAGTATCTTCCTCAGCCATAGTGCCTCACAACTAGCTGAACAAGATATGGCATACTCTGCTTCAGTTATACTTAGTGCCACGCAAGGCTGTTTCCTGCTAAACCAAGAGATCACACCTGATCCCATACTGAAGCAGCACCCTGAAGTGCTCTTCCTATTGATGGCACTTCCTGCCCAATCTAAATCAACATAACCTTCTAGGTTAATCTTTTGATTCACCTAATACCTGAGCCCATAATCAACTGTACCCTTTAGGTACCTCAGAATATGCTTTGCAGCAATCAAGTGAACATGTCTAGGATCTGTCAAGAATTGGCTCAATGTGTTCACAGCAAATAAAATATCTGGTCTTGTATTCGTCAGGTACATCAAGGACCCAATCATCTGACAATACATCATAGCATCAACCAAATCTTATGAAGCATCATTCAATATCTTTAGGTTCGATGCCATAGGTGTGGTCATGGCCTTGTAGTCCATCATCCCGAACCTATTCAGGATCTCTACTGCATACTTCCCTTGTCCCAGGGAGATTCCATCTATATTCTACCACACCTCCATACCTAGAAAGTAGTGCATCATACCCAAGTCCTTCATTTCGAAATTGGAAGAAAGATTCCTCTTTGTATCATTAATCAACCTATCTTCACCTATTATAAACAAGTCATCTACATATAGTAAGAGTATCACTAGGTTCCCTTCTCCAACCTTGTAGTAAAGGTTGGAATCTGCTTTAGTCTTGGTAAATCCCAAACTAGATAAGGATCCATCAATTCTATTGTACCATGTCATGGGTGTATGTTTCAAACCGTACAGGGCTTTCTTCAATTTACACACATGAGACTCCCTATCATGTGTCTGAAAACCAAGTGGCTGCTCTACATACACTTCCTCTTCTACTACACCATTCAAGAAAGTAGTCTTGACATCCATTTGGTGTATCTTCCATTTCATTACTGTAGCCAAAGAAAGTACCGGTCTGATGGAAGTGTGTCTGGATACAAGTGCAAAAGTCTCTTCATAATCTATCCCTTCTTTCTGGGAGAAGCCACGAGCCACAAATCTTGCTTTATATATCTCTATGCTACCATATGCAGCATGCTTGATCTTGTAGATCCTTTTGGAAGTCACAATGGACTTCCCCTCTGGCCTTGGGACAACATCCCAGACATCATTCTTCATGATTGATTGGTACTCCTCGATCATAGCATCCTTCCATTCTTTCTTCTATGTTTCTTCTTCATAGTTCGAAGGTTCTTTATCAATGAAGTCACACAATAGTGCTACATAGTCGGAGCAGGACCTGGTTCTTTTACTCTCTCTGTGCACTTCTTCTGGAGGCCCATATCTTTCTACACCTTGGATAGCCTCTCGTACCCATCCAGGTTTCCTCGTGTGAGGATTATTCTCTTGGGGTGGAACTACATGTTCTTGGGGTTCTTCTATTTCTCGATCTTCATCTTGATTTTCATCGTTCATAGTTGTATCTTGAATTTTGGGTACTTCTGTTTCTTCAAAGTCTTCAACTGGTCTCTTTCTAGATTTGTTGTAAGTTGAATCTTCATCGAATGTTACGTCTCTGCTTATGTCTATCTTCTTAAATCCTAGGAAATATATTTTGTAAGCTTTCGAGCTTTCAGAGTATCCCACAAATATACCCTTCTTTCCTGAAGGATCTAACTTTGTCCGCTTTTCTTTTGGAATGTGTATGTACACTGGACAGCTGAATATTCTGAGATGGATGACTTCTGGTTTCTTTCCAGAGAAGACTTCTTCAGGTGTCTTGTTCTGGAGTACTTTATGCGAAGTACGGTTCTCTACATACACAGCTGTTCTAGCATCTTCTGCCCATAGATGCATAGGAAGATCTTGATCATGAAGCATTGCCCTTGTAGCTTCCATAATCGTTCTATTATTTCTTTATGCAACCCCATTCTGCTATGGATTATATGGAGTGGTTAACTCCCTCTTAATCCCTAAATCTCTACATAATTCTTTGAATTCATTTGATGTGAATTCTCCGCCATTGTCTGATCGAAAGTTCTTGATTTTATTTTCTGTATGATTCTTGATCAAGGCTTTGAACTCTTTGAACTTGTTGAATACTTCTTCCTTGTTTTTCATGAAATATATCCATGTCTTCCTAGAAAAATCATCAATGAAAGAAACATAGTATACATACCCGCTTAATGAGTTGGATGACATTGGACTGCATACATCGGAGTGAATGATTTCCAAGATCCCTTTTGTTTTGCTTTCACTACTTGGAAATGACTTCTTTGTATTCTTTCCCTTCACACATCCTTTGCAAACTCCTTCATGTTTTTCCTACATTTCTGGAAGTCCTCCGACAACTTTTCTTACAAGTGGTAGTGCTCTGTAGTGTACATGTGCAAGCATTCTATGCCAAAGTTCATTTGGCTCTACTAATTCATGAACCAAGGCTTGTTCCAGTTGGCCCTTCAATTTGTATAATCCTCCCTCTTGCTCTCCAATTATTGTTGCATCGTCAATAGTCTTTCCTTTTGGCCACATGAGGACTTGGCCATCTATAAATGCAACCCTCGTGCCTTTTGCATCCAATGTTGATATGGAGAGAATATTCTTCTTTAGTCCTGGTACAAACAAGACATCCTTCATTTTCATAGACTTTCTAGAGTCTAGCTTGTAGGAGGATTCACCACTACCTTTTATGGGATATTGGTAGTCATCCCTAAGTTTTACCTTATGAGGTGAATTATGTTTGGATAGTTTCACAAAAGATTCCTTGAATCCAGCCATATGTTTGGAATCCCCACTGTCAATGAGCCAATATTTGCTTCCATGTGTGACAGTTCCGATGAGGGTAGAGATAAGAACATATTCTTCATCACTTGAAGAGTCTTCACTTTCTTATTTTACACTTTTTCTAGGAGGATCATCATCCTCTGCACTATGAGCATGATGTCTTCTTTTGTAGTTATTCTTCTTCTTAGAACCTTTCTTATTCATGGGACAATTTCTAGAAAAGTGTCCTCTTTCATCACATGTATAGCATCTGATTTTGGATAGATCCTTGTTTGTTTTTACAGAATTATCTTTCTTATGAGATTGCTTACCTTGGTGATGATGATTATCCCTTTTGCTTTTCTTGGAGTGCATTATGAGAGATTGATCTTCATTTCCCATCTTTTCTTCTCAGGCTACTATTCAAGCTTCTTCTTGTGAGCATTCTTCCCACAATCTACCAAACTTGATTGGTTTTCTTCTAGCACAGGATTCCTTGGATGAAAGAATCCCATGACCTAGGGAGGCCATTCAAGGTGGTCATCACAATTTCTGCATTCTCTACTTCTTCATACGCTGCTTCAAGTTGTTCTTTGATCTTAAAATATGAGTATATGGTCTCCTCATTCTGGATCTTCACATTCTTCAACTGGTTCCTCAAAGTCATCTTCTGGTTTATGTTCTTCCCTTCAAACAGTTTGGTAGGGGCATCAAACATAGCTTTAGGTGTCTTTAAGGAGGACACCTATGGTATGAGGTGATCTTTGATTGAATCAGAAATAATCCTCTTAGCCATGACCAATTTCTTATTGTGTAAGGCCTTATCCTCATCTCCCTCTGGAACTGGAACCTCTTCAGTGATGTAATAGTCCAACTCATTTTCTTCCAGGACCAGGGAGATCCTATACTTCCAGGCTCGGAATTTATCAGCTCCCTCAAGTTTTTCATCAAGCTTGGTATGACGATACATCTTAACTGAGAACCTCAAATGGAAATACAAAAGATTTATATCTTACCAGGTTAAGATGTTGGAACTGGATCTGGAGCTGAATTTCTGTAGATCCGGTTCTCTGGTTTAGGAGCAAATTAGGGTTTGACTTTCCCAGAGTTCTGTCCAACCAAAAAAATTTATCTTGATCTCTAAACTTCGATTTTGGGGAGGAGATCAATCCAGGCCTGGGCTCACTCAAAAATTCCACTTCTGTGGAAATCCTTAATTTTCAATAGTAGTGTCGGGTCAAAAATTGAAAATGCTCAAAATCAGATTATGTTTCGACAGAAAGATGCACCCTAGAGAGGAGAGTCATCCCAACCTTATTTTGCTGAAAATATGTGGAGAGAGATCCAAAAAGTAAGAATCCCTAGTTTCCGCAGCTGCACAGTGTCTTCTTCTCAGGTTAGCTCTGATACCATTTTAGATTTTTTAACATTTAAGCTAGCATTGTCTTAATATCTTTAATTGAGATAATAACAAGCACAACAATCAAACATAAGAGAAAATAGACACAAATATTTTCCTCGGGGAAACCATAAAGGAGAAAACCCCGCAACTTCCTCAGAGATATAATCAACACCAAAAGTAAAACCCAAAACAATAAGATGATCTCCCGACAGCAGCAGTCTCTCTCTCTCTCATGTCCCATCTTCTTCTTTCTCTCTCATTTATGCGCTACAACTTAGTATGAGTGAGTGTGTGATAAATAGAGAGGCTCACTCTCTATTTATACTAATTCCTGACTTGACAATAACTCACTAGGGCCAACTTCTCTAGGAGATTCTAATAACCCTAGGGCCCCACAACTGCGGGGACTTTAACCCTTGATCAATAAGGAGGGTTACCCTCTATGACTTTACATGACTTGTTTACATTATGAAATCTCTCGATAGGAACATCGAGGCATGACATGACTCAAGTACATTACAGATACTTCCCAGAATAAACATCGGGGTACAATACATAAAATATACAAGTGAATACATTGCGAAGTTACAAATACATCAACAATACATATCAAAACATCAATATTAAAATAAAATGCATGAAGGTAATGTAGCTCAAATCATCAACATTACAACAAAAAAGTATAATGTAGAATCTGTTTTTCCCTAAAATACAACCTCAAATTCACATCTAGTGATCACTAGCAAGGGTACATGGAACACCTCGGCCAAAATAAGACTCAAGAGTACCTCATGTGTATATTAGGTGAAATTCATTTTCCAACTCACATTTTGGCCCTGGTCCTCATTTTCGACATTCTAAACATGTCCTTCTGCAGATGAACCATCATTATGATCATCCAAAACATTATGTTCCACATCAAGTTCATTAGAGAAATTTATTATATTGTTTCCCCCCCTTCTTTCACGATCTGATCGCCAAAGAGATAATGCTCTTTCATATGGAAAATTGTCAAAATCGTACTGTGTTACATAAAATCTTAAGCATGTATCCACATGTTTATCAAGCTTGTTCCTTAACTTTTACTTCAAGAATGTCAGTGCACTAAAAATTCTCTCATCCTCCACTGATCCCAAAATCATGGTTTGACATAAATCCGCTAATTTGAAATATTTTGACAGTCTTTGTTGTAGCATTTCGCTACCACTGATCTTAGTCCATAATATTGTAATTGCACCATATTATTTATTATCCAATGGAGAAAATTGTCCCGCATTGTTGTAGCAAAGCATTGAGCTTGATATATCATTTTTTCTTGATCTAAAATACCTTGAATATGTTATCCTTGTATCTCGACCTCTCGACAATAATGGCTCTGCAAAATCATGCATTTCTCTATAAAGTCAACCTTTAAAGTATATGAACATTGACTATGGTCCCAATATTAAGGGTATATGATAGACATGGCCTCCAACAATTCATCTCAAGGAAATTGTTCTCTTATCTCTGATGATAGTGATTTTTCAATTTCTATCAAGTTGCGTCTCACTGAAATTACAACATTGTGAAATCATTCTCTTCACATGGGGCACTGTTTGGTGGATGTTCCTATCTTATCATTATAATAAAAGGGAACCATATGCCCATGAACTGCCATACATAGCATCACTTTTTCATCAAATTAAAAAAAAAACTCATCATTTTCTATATTGATTATCTTACTCCAATTTGTAAATGCTACCTGTAAAAGACTCTGCCATAATATACAAATTATCCAATGAAAGACATGTTAATTTTCTTTCTCTTGTATATTCAGTAATATACATCGTGCGAATCTGAGCCATATTCCCGAGGTTATTCATTTCATGAAGCATAGGAAGAATTCCAGCCAATGTTAATAATGTCTCTATATCAATTAGTAGAAATAGAAGATTTTGAGATTTTTCTACACTTCATCGATGTTCATACATCACCCCTACCAAGGATGCATATTCATTGAATAATGTTTCAGTTGGTCCATTCAGTGATATCCATCATGTATCAACATCTTTTAATTGTTTTTTTTCCATTTGTAACACCATTGAAAAAAAAATTAAACTCTAAAAATCATTTGGGACTCCGACAAAAGTATGCATGAACCTCACGTATAAGATATTCATCCTTTGAAACCAATGAAAAATTGTTCACTATTTCAAATGCAAGATCATCCTATGATCCATACAATTAATACTAAGCATATACGGTGAAGCCAAGAGTTGTATTCTAGCACAAAGGTCATTCCTTTGTCCTTGCATTACTGATGCTCCATCTTCTCCAACACATACCAACTTTTTTACTATCATGAAATGATCCATACCACCAATTTCCTTCAAACTATCAATAACAAGTTCATAAATATTTTATGTTGTAGAACTTTTGGTCATTTTATGGATTCCAAGTAGATAGGAATGATTGATATGGTCATTGACCATATAAATGCTCATGCAAATCCATGAAGTACTATCAATAGTCATAACTTCATCCAAAGACAATGACAAAAATGTAGCTTTTGCAATCTTCTCTTTCATATCGTCCTTTTCTACTTGAGCTAGATATTTTCCCCATTCCCAACCACTCGATAAAGACCAATGAGAAGATGGAAAATTTGGCACTTGAATAAAAGATAGATATTTCATCATTTTTGGATAATATGTCATAGGACGACCATTGGATAGGAGGTGTAATACAATGCTTAATTGTATCGTCTTTGATAACACATTTGTTTCCATCATCTTTCCAAATTGATATGTGATGGTTCCTCCACTTTCCTTGATTTGTTTCTTATTTAGTAAGAATTTATTAAATTCCTCTTCAAATTGGAGATGTCGACATTGGCTAAGATATTTCCATCTGGAAGTAGATTTATTCTCATCATTTGTAGATTTCTTATCATACACCTTTCCAACATGCTTCTCTATGTTGTCTAACTTCATCTGCAATTTCACTACCTTTCCAAGATTCCAACTACATGAAATGCATTTAACTTCTCGTGAGGTCTCATTCTCATTTGTTGAAGGTATTGGTTCAATAAATGGGTACATTTAGACCTAATCAAATTTGAATTTTCTCCCTATGTCCCATTGGCCCTTTTTCCTTTTCCATGAATGCACTCTATCACCTTGCAAGGAAAAATATTCAACATTTGAACTACCAATTTTAGATTAAAATGCATTTGTCTCACTTTGATCACAGGAGGAATGTATTCTACCATCCATTGTAGGGGTTGCAGATGCATTCTCAAAAGTGTTGACATCTCTCTCACCGATACCTTGCTCAAGAGAACTTGAAGCATGAATAGGATGTGGATTATTGGATTGATGCTTTTGAAAATATGATATTACATCCTTTTATCTTGATGTTTTATTTTTCATTCCACAATCCATGTTTGACATCTTACTCAATATTCCAAAATTGAAATTCCAAATCGATATAGAAATGAGAAATGAAGCTTGCATGAGAAAAAATGATATAATATTAGTACAATAACCCATTATCAATTTATATTGACCCGACTTACAATGAGTATTTACATTGACTCTTTCAGTGACTTTTACATGACCAAATACCTCAATAACATCCCCCGAAGGAGGTATAACACTAATACAATAAAAGTACAATAAGAATATCTTCGAAAGTTACATTTTTCAACATATTTTGGACATGAAAAACAAATAAAAAACCTTAAAAGTGAAGACTCAAACCCTAACCCTAAAACTATGACTCAAACTTATAAGTTTAACATTGAAACCCTATCCCTAAATTGATGAACAGTAATCTGAATTTTAATGTCCCCTAAATTTTTATACACATTTAAGATAAAGGACATTAAAATTAAGAAGAAGGTATGGCCCACATCCCAGCAAAAGTAGGTATGGCCCTCAAAGTATTCGCATTCATTAATTATCATAATATATTGAACTTTTTAAAGACCTACTCTATATAGCAAACCTTGTAATATGATCATACCTTGATTCTTGGAGTTTGAATAGGAGGTGTTTTGTATTGAACCCAATGACCAAATAATCCAAATATAAATGTAACACATTCAATTATACTGACACTATGATGGGTACAAAATAAATAAAGACGACATATATTTAAATTATATATAGAGAAAAAATGAGCATGTCTTATAGAGCTAAAAGGACAAAAATTTTAGATAAACTCTATGGTAGGTAAAATATATCATAAATTAGCTTCTAGACTGTCAATAAACTTTCTATAAAAAAAATCTATCATGATAATTCATTTGTTAGATTGTCAGTAAATTTTGTATAAGCAAAACCTCTCATAATAATTTAGTAAATTTTCAAAACCTATCATAATAATTCAGTTGTCAGACTGGAAGTGAGAAAAACGATCACTACTGCATTCAATTAGCATTTAATGCTATTGTTGTAGAGATATAAACCATTGGATCAAATCCAACTGTCAATCCAATCCAAACATTCAAAATCCCACAGCAGCAACATTACAAGGTGTTTATTGATCACACAATACTAACATCACAAGGTCAAGTCCACCAGCTTGTTGCCTCTAATTATTGTGAACCCCATAGAAAGGGAATTTCCAAAAGAAGTTTTGAAAAGAGAAAAAAACATACTTAAATAATTTGGAAATATAACTTCATTAAATATTAGTACAAAGGAACTTGCTACTAAATTAGGTGTCATCAATGTTATTGGAAATTATCCTTGCAGTATTTACAAATATAGTATAAGGGGACTTGTTACTTCACTGGTTGTCACCAATGTTTTTTTGGACTATTACTAAGTGCTAGTTCGAAATAAGGTTTGTTTCTCAACTAATTGTGAGTAACAATGTTTAGACAACAAACACCAACTAATTGTGAGTTGTGATGTTGTTAAGCAATTAGCAACTACTAGCTTCAACAAATATTAAAAGTGAAATCTTTCCAAAATCCAAAATCAGAAACCCCCTTGACTAAAGATACTACATAACATCCTAGAAGTATTACATCCAGAATACCTCTAGTCATAAAGCTAAAAGTGAGACATTATGTTAAAAGCCAAAATTAGGGTGATTTTATTGCATCAAACTCATCACCTAGCCTCAGCTACAAAAGGTTAGCATTAATAACACAATGGTTCTGCAAATACTTAACTATTACCCCAATGGCACAATGTTCCCCAAATCTGTTGACCCATCCAACCAGGTAAAGAGTATCAAACTCCTTAGTGAGTCATATGAGTCAATGTCTTTAAGGTGGGGCAATAAAATGTTGAGCGAACTGTGACTGATAATGAAGTAAACTATGTGTCCAGACAATAAAGTATCATGATTTGGGAGGATAGAATTCTTTTCAAGCCAACCATGCAAGAGAGTATAAGCTTCCATAATCTGTAAAGAAGCAAACTGTGTCAGGACTGAAGATTATCGTACTGTGGGAGGAGGATAGAATTCCTACTAGGACAGTTGTGCAAGAAATTATAAATTTCCATAATAAGAAAGCATGGTTTAAGCCCCAGTAGCTAACCCACATGTCTGATATTCCAGTATGGGATGATGACTACCTCAGGTGGTAAAGTTGGAAATAAAATAGGGCACTAAAGTTGCCTCCTAATGTGATACAAAGAATGCTAGCTCCTTCTATCAGCAATGTAAGGGAAAGTGCCAACTACGACGAACCATCCAAAAAATATAATCTGAGGGGAATCATGAGCTTTCTATACAATGAAGATACAATATCCCCATCATAAATACCATAATTACATTTGGGAAAAGGATTCCTTGCAAAAGGTAAACACCATCTTCTGGCCATTAACCCATTAGAAAATTTTAACAGTTGAGAATCTAAAGAAAATAGGGATCCATCGATCATCAATGTGTACTTTTTGAATCTAAAATAGAAACATCCAAGAATCCTTTTCTCGACTGTAAATTAATAGAGGATGTGTGGGAAATTATTCTGGTGGAGACCAGAATTGCTAAGACATTTGGGGTCGAGGCTAGGATTTGTTATTCAGAGCTTGGAACTCCTTCTACTTCAATTCCATAAAAGAAAAACTAATTCTTTCTAGAGTATAGATCCTACTTCCCATATTAATATTTTAGAAACTCTGGTTAGTGAGGAACAACCTAATATTAAAGGAATCTATCCCCTACAATACTGCTAATCAAATGGTATCCTTTCTGAGAGAGATTTTTCTCCAACTTCAAGGGCAGAAGACAGGCTCAAGGCTTGTAGCAGGAAGAAATTCATAAGCTTAAAATACTGTAGTTATGGTAACAGATCCATAATCTGCAGCCAACCAAAGTCCTGCACACACCAAAAAAATTATAACCAATTAGATCTTCCTAAGAGATACACAAAAATGGATCAGATAAATTCATCCTATTTTGATCAATTGTCTAAACGAAATCCAGGCCAGGCATAACTAGGGAGGCCTATATTAGACCCAAACTACCATACAATCTATAAATTTACTTGGGGGAATAGGGTGAACCACAAATAATCTGCAGAAGCAACAACCACAAATAATCTGCAGAAGCAACAACAATCTTACAGGAATTTATTCCCCCTCGAACTGAAGCTTGGGTCAGGTTATATACACTTCTCGAGGAGGAAAATTCAAGATCACTAGAGGTAATTTTTGGGTTATTTTATTATCTATATCTCTCTCAAAGGTTCGCTAGGGTTTCTTGTGGAATAAGAGCACACTCTTGTGCTAGGGCTTAATCTGCATTATTGGTATTGCTCTTGTATTGGAGAAATTTCTTCTAAGAAAAGTTTGTTAGGTTTTCTCCCGTTTGGGTTTCCCTGGTTAAATATTTGTGTCTCTTATGCATGGTTATATTTCAGTGATCCTTTCTTTTATTTCTGTTGCAAATGAATAGATTCCATTATGGAATAAAATTGTGAGATAAAATAAATATTGAAGAATTAACATCAAGGATTGAGAATTGAATTAAAATTTAACGTCTTGCCCCTTCACATCTGAACACAATGTTTCAAAGATATTCACTGGAAGTTAAAATTGATTCTTATGCACCTTGGTGTTAGTTTTTCATCATATAAGCAAGAATTATGATCTTAGGATCTTTTCACTGAGAGAATAACAAGCACAGCAATAAAACATAAGCATATCACAAGAGACAAGAGACACAAAGAGTTTTTTATCAGGGAAACCATAAATGGAGAAAACCCTGCAACTTCCTCAAAGATAGAATCACCACAAGATGTAAGACCCCAAAACAGTAATATGCACTCCCGACAGCAGTAGTCTTCTTCTTCTATCTAGTCCCAGTATTTCCTTCCTCACTAATGCGCCACACTTGAGTGAGTGAGTGATGTGTAGTACAAGTGATAAATAGAGAGACTCTCACTCTCTAGTCTTCTTCTCTGTATCAGCTGGATCATCTCGTCTTCAAGTCATCTTCGTCTTCAAGTCATCATCGACTTCAAGTCATCATCGGATCTGGATCATCTCTCGATCTGGATCATCATGGAACATCATCACTGGATCTGGATCATCTCTCAATCTGGATCATCATCACTAGACTGGATCTGGATCATCACTCGATCTGGATCATCATCACTAGACAGGATCTGGATCATCACTCGATCTGGATCATCACTGCTGCTATCTCATGATTCTTCTCGTCATAGGAAGTTCTACAGAGCCAGCCCTTTTTCATGCTAGTTCTAGGCCTACCCATCATGTAGGTCTTCACCCAGCACTTACATCTGACCTACTCATCAGAAAGGCACGCCCAGCACTCACATATGATCATATAAGAACCAATCCTATAATCACATCAGAAAGGCCCAGCACTCACATTCACTAGCATGATAGGACATCACATCACTAACATCTGTGAAAAGGCTCAGCACTTACATCTTACCTACTCGTCAGAAAGGCACAACCATCCAGGGGAACACATCCTACCACACTAATGGAAGACTCCCATCCAGGTCGGAACACATCCTACTCACTATGATGGAAGATTTTCCCACTTTCATCCAAGTTGGAACACATCCTACTCACAATGATGAAAGACTCCCATCTAGGTCGGAAAACATCCTACTCACAGTGATGAGAGATTTCAGCACTTATATCTTAGCACGTGGGAACACATCCCTCAGTCGCTCCAGAAAGGCTCTGCACTTACATCCATCCAGGTTGGAACAAATCCTACTCACAGTGATGGAAGGGCTTGCACTCACATCTGATCCTACGAGAACACATCCCAGCAGTCATATCAGAATGGCCCCCAGTCCTTGACTGAGCTACCTGGTAACTGAACAGGCGCCTCCATTCTCATAGAGAATGGCAGTTGCCCTTACATTCGACCTGCTCGTCAGAATGGCCAACACTCACATCTGACATGGAAGGAACTAAATCCTTTAGCCATGAACAGAATGGTTCAACCCTTACATCTGATCAAGTGGGAACATATCCCTCTATCACATCAGAATGGCTACTCAGTCCTACACTGAGTGTTCCTGGTAACTGACCAGGTGCCTCCATTCCTAGAATGGTAATTGCCCTTACATCTGTCCTACTCGACAGAATGGCCAGCACTCATATCTAACATGGAGGGGAGCAACCCTATCACCATGACAGAATGGCTCAGCCCTTACATCTGACCATGGAAGGAACCAATCCTCTCACCATGTCAGAATGGCTATGGGTCTCATCACTTTCTCTGAGAGGAAGCCTCGATCTGGAGAACACCAAGTCTCTCTCTAAAGTACTCAAACTTCAGCTTAGCAAATGGCTTCGTCAATACATCAGCTATCTATTCCTCCGTCGCAACATACAGGAGCTTCACTGCTCCTCTCTGCACCATATCCGTGATACTTTATATCGATATGCTTTGACTTGTCATGGAACACTGGATTCTCTGACAACTTCACACAACTCTGGTTGTCGCAATGTATACAAGTAGCATCCAACTGGAGATCAAATATATCAGATAGTAGCTTCCGCAGCTATACTGCCTCACAACTAGCTGAGCAGGCTGTGACATACTCTGCTTCAGCTGTACTCAGTGCCACAGAGGATTGCTTCCTGCTAAACCAAGAGATCACACCTGATCCCATACTGAAGAAACATCCTGAAGTACTCTTCCTATCGATGGCACTGCCTACCCAATCTGAATCAACATAACCCTCCAGGTTAATCTTCTGATTCGCATCATACTTGAGCC
>LPNX010937895.1:236947-272606 GCA_001517045.1 Pseudotsuga menziesii
GTAAACTTCACCAAGATTATCATCAAGCTGATGTGATAGATCACTTTGAAATGAGAACCTCAAATGAAAATAGCAAAGGATTAGATCTTACCGATTTGAGGTGTCCGTCTTGGATCCGGAGCTGGCTGATCTAGCGTTTGCCACATAAACCCTAATTTTCAAAACTTGGAATATTTTATATCTGATTGGATAGACAGATATATCTCTTCAAATGGAGTTGTCCAAAGTACTCCTTTTCTGAAAACAGTGGAGGGAAGCTCCCGGGACAGGAAGCCCTAATTTTCCAATTTCTTCTGCAAAAATTCCTGTTACTGTTTCTGTAATATCTATGAAATTACTACTCCTATATGTATGAAAATTATCACTGAGGTAACCTTGCATGTCCCTGATCCAAAACCATAGGTTTCATCAGAATTGGATTCACCATTTGGGATTTATGATCCTTTTTCCAAGGTGACCTGTTACAGGACTGTTCAGAACAGCGAAGTTGTACGGCATGACACGTATCACTGGTTCATCCTCTAAGTCTAATATTCGGATCACGGAAATTAGAGTCCGTGTGCTTTCTGGAACATCTTTAGAAATTCCATTTGGACCTCTGTATCCCAAGATATTGCAATTCTCCTCAGGTGTCTTGTTTAAGGATGAATTCTGGAAGAGGCTGGAACCATAACTTGGAGGGATCATATCTCCCATACTATAGAGAATATGAGACTTATTTTTGTATAAAATGTTCATAAGGATTTTATCTTCATCCCTTGAAATTTTTAGCTTCTGATACCTCTCCAAACTCGGAATATAGCGACTGTACCAAAACTTAGCAGTTTTAGTATTAGGGTTTTTCCTAGCTCAGGGTCAAACTAGGGTTTGACTTTCCCGGAGTTTCACCCAACCAAATTTCTTGATCCAGGTCTCTAAACTTCAGTTTTGATGAGGAGAAAAATCCTATGCTATTCTCACTCAAAAATTCCTCTTTTGTACAAAGCCCTAATTTCCGCACCAAAAACTGAAAATGCTCATAATCGAATTTCGCTTCGACAGAAAGATGCACCTTTCAATGGAGAGTCATCCTAGCATACTTTTGCTGATGGATTGTGGAGAGAGACCCAAAAATTAAGAAGCCCTAGCTTCTGTAGCTGCACAATGTCTTCTTCTCAGGTTAGCTTTGATACCATGTTAGTTTTTCATCATATAAGCAATCATTATGATCTTAGGATCTTTTCACTGAGAGAATAACAAGCACAGCAATAAAACATAAGCACATCACAAGAGACAAGAGACACAAAGAGTTTTTGATCGGGGAAACCATAAATGGAGAAAACCCCGCAACTTCCTCAAAGATAGAATCACCACAAGATGTAAGACCCCAAAACAATAAGATGCACTCCCGACAGCAGTAGTCTACTTCTTCTGTCTAGTCCTAGTATTTCCTTCCTCACTAATGCACCACACTTGAGTGAGTGAGTGATGTGTAGTACAAGTGATAAATAGAGAGACTCTCACTCTCTATTTATATTCTTCCATTCACTTGAAGTGCACTTAATCATGTCGGCCCAACTAACAATTACTTACTAGAGCCTACACCTTAATTAGTGTATAATAACCCTAGTGCCCTGAAACTGTGGGGACTTACACAATGACTTGACAAGACTTGTTTACATTATTAATCCTCTCGATCGGAACATCGGGGCATGACAACATGACTCAAATACATAATAGAAACATCCCAAAATAAACATCGGGTTATAATACATAGAAGAATACATTCCGAAGTTACATATACATCAACACTTGGATCCTAGATGCAAACCCAATACCAAACAATAGGCATCCTTAGGGTGACAGTCTAGGAAATTTTGCCTCCTAAACATAGGGTTTCCTCCTGTTACCCCTGTATTTTCTTGGGGTGTTCACCTTATGTTTTCAGAGGAATTCCAGGCTGATTCTTAGATCTTCTAGAAATGGAAAAGGGGTATATATTCAATTTTGACAACATTGGGTCAACTTCAAACCCTAGAAAGCAATTCTGGGTTAGTTTTGCTGTTAGATTTTATCATTTAAGCAAGCATTATGTTAGGATCTTTAACTGAGATAATAACAAGTACAACAATCAAACACAAGAGACAATGAACACAGTGTTTTTCCTCAAGGAAACCATAAATGGAGAAAGCCCCGCAACTTACTCAGAGATAGAATCAGCACCAAAAGTAAAACCCCAAAACAATAAGATGATCTCCCGACAGTAGTAACCTCTTTCTTCCTTGCCCCGGTGTCTTCTTCTTCCTCAGCTATGCGCTACAACTGAGTGTGAGCGAGTGTGTGTTAAATAGAGAGGCTAGCTCTCTATTTATAATAATTCTTGACATGACTAAACCCTACTAGGGCCGACTTCTCTAGGAGAGTCTAATAACCCTAGTGCCCCGGAACTGCGGGGACTTTAACCCTTGATCAATATGAGGTTTACCCATAATAACTTGACATGACTTGTTTACATTATAGAACCTCCCGATAGGAACATCGAGGCATGACATGACTCAAGTACATTACAAATACATCCCAAAATAAACATCGGGTAATTACAATACATAAGAAATACAAGTGAATACATTCCGAAGTTACATATACATCAACACTCCCTCTTAACTAGGAAGGTATTCTCTCGACACAATTTTCAGCACAAGTCTTCTTATCTGTATCATTTGGGTCATCGTCAAGTTCTTGTCATCTTTGTCTTCAAGTCATCTTCATCTTCAAGTCATCTTTATCTGGACCTGGATCATCACTCAATCTAGATCATCATCACTGGATCTGGATCATCAGTAGATCTGGCTCATCATCACTGGATATGGATCATTACTCGATCTGGATCATTACGGGGTCATCATCACTGGATCTGGATCATTACTCAATCTGGATCATCACTGTTGGATCTGGGTCATCACTCAATCTGGATCATCTCGGAGACATCATAACTGGATCTGAATCATAGCTCGATCTGGATCATCACTAGGTCATCATCATATGTGCTATCTCATGATTCTTCTCGTCACAGGAAGTTCTACAAAGCCAGCCCTTTTTCATGTTGTTTGTAGGCCTACCTCCTTGTAGGTCTTTGGTAGCCCTTATATCTAACCCTAAGTCAGAATGGCCAGCACTCACATCTAACCTTGACTCGTCAGAAAGGCACGGCACTTACATCTGACCTTGACTCATTAGAAAGGCACTCAATCCTAGACTAAGGGTTCTTGGTAACTGACCAGGTGCCTCCATTCAGAGAATGGCAGTAGCCCTTACATCTGACCCTAAGTCAAAATGGTCGACACTCACACCTAACCTTGACTCGTTAGAAAGGAAATAGCCCTTACATCTGATCATGTAGGAACGAATCCTACAATCACATCAGAATGGCTGGCACTCACATCTGACCTTGACTTGTCAAAAAGGCAGTAGCCCTTACATCTGATCACGTAGGAACCAATCCTACAATCACATGAGAATGGCCGGCACTCACATCTGACCTTGACTCGTTAGAAAGGTGGTAGCCCTTACATCTAATCATGTAGGAACTAATCCTACAGTCACATCAGAATGGTGGGCACTCACATCTGACATGGAAGGAAGCCATCCTCTCACCATGACAGAATGGCAATAGCCCTTATATCTGATCAAGTGGGAACACATCCCTCAATCACATCAAAATGGCCTATTAATGTAATTGTAACTTCGGAATGTATTCACTTGTATTTCTTATCTATTGTAACCTAATGTTTATTCCATGATGTACTTATGTCATGTCATGCCCTGATGTTCCGATTGGGAAGATCTATAATGTAAACAAGTCATGTCAAGTCATTGTGGGTAACCCTCCTATTGTCTACGGGTTAAAGTCCCCACAGTTCCAGGGCACTAGGGTTATTAGACTCTCCTAGAGAGGTCGGCCCTAGTAGGTTTTTAGTCATGTCGGGATTAGTATAAATAGAGAGATGGACTCTCTATTTAGCACACATCACATACACACTCAAGTGTAGTGCATAGTTGAGGAAGGAGAAGACAATGGGGCTAGATAAGAAGAAGGTTACTGCTGTCAGGAGATCACTTACTGTTTTGGGTTTTACTATTTTGGTGTTGATTCTATCTCTGAGGAAGTTGCGGGGTTTTCTCCATTTATGGTTTCCCCGAGGAAAAACATTGTATTCATTGTCTCTTGTGTTTGATTGTTCTACTTTTTATTCTCTCAGTTAAAGATCCTAATATTGTTAGCTTAATGTTGAAAAACTAACATGGTATCAGAGCTAACCTGAGGAGAAGACATTGTGCAGCTATGGGAACTAGGGCTTCTTATTTTTTGGATCTCTCTCCACAGATTTTCAACAAAAGTAGGGTGGAATAACACTCCTCCCTAGGGCGCATCTTTCTATTGAAGCAGAATCCAATTCTGAGGTTTTTTAGTTTTGGACCCGACACTACTGCTGAAAATTAGGGCTTTTCACAGAAGAGGAATTTTTCAATGAGCCCAGGCCTGAATTGATCTCCTCCCTAAAATCGAAGTTAGGGATAAAATTCAAAGAAATTGGTTGGACAAAACTCTGGGAAACCAAAATCCTAATTTGCTCCTGAACTAGCTCTGCAGGATTTTCAGCTCCAAATCCAGATCTAACATCTTGACCTGGTAATATCTAAATCTTTTGTATTTCCATTTGAGGTTCTCGGTTAAATATGTCTCATCATACCAAGGTTGATGAAAATCTTGAAGGAGCTGATAACTTTCGAGCTTGGAAGTATAGGATCTCCTTGGTCCTAGAAGAGAATGAGTTGGACTCTTACATCCATGAGGAGATTTCAGTTCCAGAGGGAGATGAGGCAAAGGCCTTACATAAGAAGAAGTTGGTTATGGCAAAGAGAATCATTGATGATTCTATCAAGGATCGTCTCATACCACAGGTGTCCTCTCTCAAGACACCTAAAGCTATGTTTGATGCCCTGACCAAATTGTTTGAAGGGAAGAACATAAACCAAAAAATGACTCTGAGAAACCAACTGAAGAATGTGAAGATTTAGAATGCAGAAACAATCCAATCTTACTTCACAAGGGTCTCCCAGATTAAAGAACAACTAGAAGTTGTAGATGAAGAAGTGGAGAATGCAGAAATTGTGATGACAACACTGAATGGCCTTCCTAGGTCATGGGATTTTTTCATCCAAGGAATATGTGCTAGAAAGAAGTTAGTTAAGGTCCACAGACTATGGGAAGAATGCTCTCAAGAAGAAGCTCAGATAGCAGCTCGAGAAGAGAATATGGGAAGTGAAGATCAAGCTCTCACAGTCCAATCCAAGAAAGGCAGAAGAAACTCTCATCACACCAAAGGTAAGAATCCTTACCATAAAGATAACAGTAGAAAGGACCTATCTCAATTGAGATGTTATACATGTGATGAAAGAGGACACTTTGCAAAATATTGTCCTAAGAACAAGGTTCATTCTCATAAGAAGAAGGAAACAAAAGAAGACATCATGCTCATGCTGCAGAGGATGATGAACCATTCAAGAAAAGAACCAGATATGAAAGTGAAGATTCTTCCAGTGAAGATGAATATGTTTTGATTTCCTCTCTTACAGGAAACATTACTCATGGAAGCACTGATTGGCTTATAGACAGTGGGGCTTCCAAGCATATGACAGGATTCAAGGAATCCTTTGTAAAACTATCAAAACATGAATCACCTCACAAGGTGAAGCTAGGAGATGACTACCAATATCCAATAAAAGGTAGTGGAGAATCTTCCTATAATCTAGACTCTAGAAAGTCTATGATAATGAAGGAATTTTTGTTTGTACCAGGACTCAAGAAGAACCTCCTCTCCATATCTGCATTAGATGCAAAAGGAATGAGGGTTGCATTCATAGATGGTCAAGTCATCATGTGGCCAAAAGGAAAGACTATCGATGATGCGGTGGTGATTGGAGAACAAGAAGGAGGATTGTACAAATTAAAGGGTCATCCAGAACAAGCCTTGGTCCATGACACAGTAGAGCCAAGTGAACTTTGGCATAGAAGGCTTGTACATGTGCATTATAGAGCACTACCAATTGCAAGCAAAGCTGTTGAAGGTCTTCCAGAATTCCAAGCAAAACATGATGGGGTCTGCAAAGGATGTGCGAAAGGAAAGAATACAAAGAAGACATTTCCTAGCAAGGAAATCAAAGCCAAAAGAATCCTAGAAATCATTCACTCCGATGTATGTGGTCCTATGTCTTCAAGCTCACTAAGAGGGTATGCATATCATGTTTCTTTCATTGATGATTTTTCTAGGAAGACATGGGTTTACTTCATGAAGAACAAAGACGAAGTATTCAACAAGTTCAAGGAATTCAAAGCCTTGATCGAGAATCACAGTGAAAAGAAGATCAAGACTTTTCGATCAGATAATGGCGGAGAATTCACTTCGAATGAATTCAAAGAGCTACATAAAGAATCAGGGATTAAGAGGGAGTTGCCCACTCCTTATAATCCAGAACAGAATGGGCTTGTAGAATGGAAGAACAGAACTATCATGGAAGCTGCAATAGCTATGCTTCATGATCAAGATCTTCCTATGCATCTTTGGGCGGAAGCTTCCAGAACAACTGTGTATGTACAAAACCGTACTACACATAGAGTACTCGAGAACAAGACTCCTGAAGAAGTATTCTCCAGTAAGAAACCAAAAGTCAACCATCTCAGAATATTCACCTGTCCTGTATACATACACATTCCAAAATAGAAGAGAACAAAATTAGATCCTTCTAGAAAGAAGGGTATATTTATGGGATACTCTGAAAGCTCGAAGGCTTACAGAATATATTTCCTGGGATATAAGAAGATTGACATCAACAGGGATGTGACATTTGATGAAGACATAGCTTACAACAAATACAGAAAGAGACCTACTGAAGAACCTAAAGAAGCAGAAGCACCCAGAATTCATGATACAACCATGAATGAAGAAACTCAAGAAGAAGATCGAGAATATGAAGAACCACAAAGACCTGTAGATCCACCTCTAGAAAAGAATCCTCATAAGAGGAAACCTGCTTGGGTATGTGAAATTATCTAAGGTGCGGAAAGATATGGGGCACCAGAAGAGAATCACAAAGAAAGAAATAGGACCAGATCCTGCTCCGGGTATGTCGCCTTACTATGTGATTTCATTGATAAAGAACCTTCCAGTTATGAACAAGTGCCAGAACGGAAAGAATGGAAGGATGCTATGATCCAAGAGTACCAATCGATCATGAAGAATGATGTTTGGGATATTGTTCCAAGACCAAAAGGGAAGTCAGTTGTAACTTCCAAATGGATCTACAAAATCAAGGATGCTACAGACGGTAGCATTGAAAAATATAAAGCAATATTTGTGGCTCGGGGTTTCTCTCAGAAGGAAGGAATAGATTATGAAGAGACCTTTGCACCTATAGCCGGATACACTTCCATTAGATCAGTACTTACTCTGGCTGCAGTGATGAAATGGAAGATACACCAGATGGATGTCAAGGCTGCTTTCTTGAATGGTGTAGTAGAAGAGGAAGTGTATGTAGAGCAGCCACTCGGTTTTGAGACACATGATAGGGAGTCTCATGTGTGCAAATTGAAGAAAGACCTGTAGAGTTTGAAACAGGCACCCAGGCCATGGTACGCCAGAATTGATAGCTTTCTATCCAGTTTGGTCTTTACCAAGAGTAAAGCAGATTCCAACCTTTACTACAAGGTTGAAGATGGCAACCCAGTGATGCTTCTACTATATGTAGATGATCTGTTTGTAACAGGTATGGATGGGTTGATTGCTGATATGAAGAGAAAGCTTGCTACCGAGTTCAAAATACAGGACTTGGATATGATGCATTATTTTCTAGGTATGGAGGTGTGGCAGAATGCGGATGGAATTTTCCTTGGACAAGGGAAGTATGTAGTAGAGATCTTGAAGAGGTTTGGGATGATGGACTGCAAGGCTATGGCCACACCTATGGCATCGAACCTAAAGCTATTGAGTGATGCTTCATCAGAGTCAGTTAATGCTACGATGTATCGTCATATGATTGGGTCCTTGATGTACCTGATGAACAGGAGACCAAATATTTGCTTTGTTGTGAACACCTTGAGCCAGTTCCTGACAGATCCGAGACATGTTCACTTGATTGATGCAAAGCATATTCTGAGGTACCTGAGGGGTACAGTTGATTATGGGCTCAAGTATGAGGCAAGTTAGAAGATTAACCTGGAGGGTTATGTTGATTCAGAATGGGCAGGCAGTTCCATCGATAGGAAGAGCACTTCAGGGTGTTGCTTCAGCATGGGATCAGGTGTGATCTCTTGGTTTAGCAGGAATCAATCCTGTGTGGCACTGAGTACAGCTGAAGCAGAGTATGTCGCAGCTTGTTCAGCTAGTTGTGAGGCAGTATGGCTGAGGAAGCTACTGTCTGATTTATTTGACCTCCAATTGCATGCTATTTGCATATATTGTGACAACCAGAGTTGCGTGAAGTTGTCAGAGAATCCAGTGTTCCATGACAAGTCGAAGCATATTGAGATCAAGTATCACTATATCAGGGATATGGTGCAAAGGGGAGCAGTGAAGCTCTAATATGTTGCGACAGATGATCAAATAGCTGATGTGTTGACAAAGCCATTGGCTAGGGTGAAGTTTGAGTACTTCTAGGAGAAGCTTGGTGTTCTCCAGATCGAGGTTCCCTCCAAAGGGAAGTGATGAGTCCATGAGCCATTCTGACATGGTGAGAGGATTGGTTCCTTCCATGGTCAGATGTAAGGGCTGAGCCATTATGTCATGGTGAGAGGATTGGTTCCTTCCATGTCAGATATGAGTGCTAAGCCATTCTGATATGACTGTAGGATTGGTTCCTACATGATCAGATATAAGGGCTATTTCCTTTCTTGGAATGGATGTGCCTGGTCAGTTACCAGGAAAACTCAGTCTGAGACTGAGGGCTGTTCTGATATGATTGTGAGATGTGTTCTCATATGATCAAATATGAGTGCATGGCCATTCTGATGTGATAGAGGGATGTGTTCCCACTTGATCAAATGTAAGGGCTGAGCCATTCTGTCATGGCTAAAGGATTAAGTTCCTTCCATGTCAGATGTGAGTGTTGGCCATTCCGATGAGTAGGTCGGATGTAAGGGCTACTGCCATTCTCTGGGAGAATGCAGGCACCTGGTCAGTTACCAGGTAGCTTAGTCTAGGACTGGGGGCCATTCTAATGTGACTGTAGGATTGGTTCCTACAAGATCAGATGTGAGTGCATGCCTTTTTGATGAGTAGGTCAGATGTAAGTGCAGAGCCCTTCCATCATGGTTGTGGGATGTGTTCTTGCATGGGTGGATTTAAGTGCAGAGACCTTCCATCATGGTTGCAGGATATGTTCCCGCATGGGTGTATGTAAGTGCAGAGCCCTTTCATCATGGTTGCAGGATGTGTTCTCGCATGGGTGAATGTAAGTGCAGAGCCCTTCCATCATGGTTGCAGGATGTGTTCCTTCATGGGTGGATGTAAGTCCAGAGCTCTTTCATCATGGTTGGAGGATGTGTTCCCGCATGGGTGGAAGAGCAGAGCCTTTTTAGCATGGTTGCAGGATGTGTTCCTGCATGGCTAAATGTGAGTGTCGGGCCTTTCTGATATGATTATATAATTGGTTCCTACATGATCATATGTGAGTGTTGGGTGTGCCTTTCTGATGAGTAGGTCAGATGTAAGTGCTGGGCGAGCCATTCTGATGAGCAGGTCAGATATAAGTGTTGAAGAAGACCTACATGGAGGATAGGCCTACAACCAGCATGAAAAAGGGCTAGCTCTGTAGAAATTCCTGTGATGAGAAGAATCATGAGATAGCACCCGTGATGATCCAGTGATGATGATCTAGCAGTGATGATCCAGATCCAGTGATGATGTCCAGTGATGATCCAGATCGGGTGATGATCCAAATCGAGAGATGAAGATGACTTGAAGACGAAGATGACTTGAAGATGCAGATGACGAGATGACCTAGAGAAGAAGACCAGTGATGAAAATTGTGTCAAGAGAATACCTTCCTAGTTAAGAGGGAGTGTTGATATAATTGTAACTTCAGAATGTATTCACTTGTATTTCTTATCTATTGTAACCCAATGTTTATTTCTGGATGTAATTATGTCATGTCATGCCCCGATGTTCCGATTGGGAAGATCTATAATGTAAACAAGTCATGTCAAGTCATTGTGGGTAACCTTCCTATTGTCTACGGGTTAAAGTCCCCGCAGTTTCGGGGCACTAGGGTTATTAGACTCTCCTAGAGAGGTCAGCCCTAGTAGGGTCTTAGTCATGTTGGGATTAAAATAGAGAGCTGGAATCTCTATTTAGCACACATCACATACACACTCAAGTGTAGCGCATAGTTGAAGAAGGAGAAGACACTAGGGTTAGATAAGAAGAAGGTTACTGCTGTCGGGAGATCACTTACTGTTTTGGGTTTTACTATTTTGGTGTTGATTCTATCTCTGAGGAAGTTGCATGGTTTTCTCCATTTATGGTTTCCCCGAGGAAAAACATTGTGTTCATTGTCTCTTGTGTTTGATTGTTCTACTTGTTATTCTCTTATTTAAATATCCTAATAATGCTAGCTTAATGTTGAAAAACTAACATGGCCATGCGCTCACATCTGATCATGTAAGACTACATCTTAAAATCGTATCAGAAAGGCCCTCAGTCCTAGACCAAGTATTCCTAGTAACTCACCAAGAAGCTCCATTCCAAGAATGGCAATAGCCCTTATATCTGATCATGTAGGAACAAATCCTACAGTCATATCAGAATGGCCCAGCACTCATATCTGACATGGAAGGAAACAATCCTCTCACCATGATAGAATGGCTCAGCCCTTACATCTGACCTACTCGTCAGAATGGCTTACGGACTCATCACTTCCCCTTGGAAGGGACCTCAATCTGGAGAACACCAAGCTTCTTCCTGAAGTACTCAAACTTCACTCTGGCCAATGGCTTCGTCAACACATCACCTATCTGTTCGTCCATCGCAACATACTGGAACTTCACTGCTCCCCTCTACACCATATCCCTGATATAGTGATACTTGATCTCGATATGCTTCGACTTGTCATGGAACACCGGGTTCTCTGACAACTTCACACAACTCTAGTTGTCACAATGTATACAAGTAGCATCCAACTGGAGATCAAATAAATTAGACAGTAGCTTCCTGAGCCATACTGCAACACAACCAGCTAAACAAGCTGCGACATACTCTGCTTCAGCTGTACTTAGTGCCACACAGGATTGCCTCCTGCTAAACCAAGAGATCACACCTGATCCCATACTGAAGCAACACCCTGAAGTGCTCTTCCTATCGATGGCACTGCCCACCCAATCTGAATCAACATAACCCTCTAGGTTAATCTTCTGATTCGTATCATACTTGAGCCCATAATCAAATGTACCCCTCAGGTACCTCAGAATATGCTTTGCAGCAATCAAGTGAACATGTCTCGGATCTGTCAAGAACTGGCTCAAGGTGTTCACATCAAAGCAAATATTTGGTCTCGTGTTCGTTAGGTACATCAAGGACCCAATCATCTGACGATACATCATAGCATCAACCATTTTTTATGAAGCATCACCCAATAGCTTCAGGTTCGATGCCATAGGTGTGGTCATGGCCTTGCAATCCATCATCTTGAATCTCTTTAGGATCTCTACCATATATTTCCCTTGTCCTAGGTAAATCCCATCTGCACTCTGCCACACCTCCATACCTAGAAAATAATGCATCATACCCAAGTCCTTCATTTCGAACTTGGCAACAAGCTTTCTCTTCGTATCAGTAATCAACCAATCCATACCTGTTACAAACACATCATCTACATAAAGTAGCAGCATCATTGGGTTTCCATCTTCAACCTTGTAGTAAAGGTTGGAATCTTCTTTACTCTTGGTAAAGCCCAAACTGGATAGAAAGCTGTCAATTCTGATGTACCATGTCCTGGGTGCCTGTTTCAAACTGTATAGGGTTTTCTTCAATCTACATACATGAGACTCCCTGTCATGTGTCTCAAAACCAAGTGGCTGCTCCACATACAATTACTCTTCTACTACACCATTCAAGAAAGCAGTCTTGACATCCATTTGGTGTATCTTCCATTTCATTACTGCAGCCAGAGCAAGTACTGATCTGATGGAAGTGTATCTGGATACAAGTGCAAAGGCTTCTTCATAATCTATTCCTTCTTTCTAGGAGAAACCAAGAGCAACAAATCTTGCTTTATATTTTTCTATTCTACCATCTGCAGCATGCTTGATCTTGTAGATCCATTTGGAAGTTACAACCGACTTCCCTTCTGGTCTTGGGACAACATCCCAAACATCATTCTTCATGATCAATTGATACTCTTCGATCATAGCATCCTTCCATTCTTTCCGTTCTGCCACTTCTTCATAATTGGAAGGTTCTTTATCTATGAAATCACATAGTAATGATACATACCCGGAGCAGTATCTGGTCCTCTTTCTTTCTATATGATTCTCTTCTGGAGCCCCATATCTTTCCACACCTTGGATAGCTTCTCATACCCAAGCAGGTTTCCTCTTATGAGGATTATTCTCTGGAAGTGGATCTACAGGTTCTTGAGGTTCTTCAAATTCTCAATCTTCTTCTTGAGCTTCTTCATTCATGGTTGTATCATGAATTTTGGGTGCTTCTGCTTCTACAGGTTCTTCAACAGGTCTCTTTCTGTATTTGTTGTAAGCTGAGTCTTCATCAAATCTCACATCCCTACTGATGTCGATCTTCTTGAATCCTGGGAAGTATATTCTGTAAGCCTTCGAGCTTTCAGAGTATCCCACAAATATACCGTTCCTTCCTGAAGGATCTAATTTAGTCCTCTTCTCTTTTTTAATGTGTATGTACATTGGACAGTCAAATATTTTGAGATGGCTGACTTCTGGTTTCTTACCGGAGAAGACTTCTTCAGGAGTCTTGTTCTCAAGTACTCTGTGTGGAGTACGGTTCTGTACATACACCGCTATTCTGGCAGCTTCTGCCCAAAGATGCATAGGAAGATCTTGATCATGAATCATAGCTCTTGTAGCTTCCATGATAGTTATGTTCTTCCTTTCTACAATCCCATTTTGTTGTGGATTATAAGGAGTGGACAACTCCCTCTTATTCCCTGAGTCTTTGCATAACTCTTTAAATTCATTTGATGTGAATTCTCCGCCATTACGTGATCGAAAGGTCTTGATCTTCTTTTCTGTGTGATTCTCGATCAAGGCTTTGAATTTCTTGAACTTTCTGAATACTTCATCTTTGTTCTTCATGAAGTAAATCCATCTCTTCCTAGAAAAGTCATCAATAAAAGAAACATAATATACATACCCGCTTAGTGAGCTTCATGACATCGGAGAGGATTATTTCCAAGATTCCTTTTGCTTTGCTTTCGCTACTTGGAAATGTCTTCTTTGTATTCTTTCCCTTCACACATCCTTTGCATACCCCATCATGTTTTGCTTGAATTTCTGGAAGACCTTCAACAGCTTTGCTTGCAAGTGGTAGTGCTCTTTAATGCACATGTGCAAGCCTTCTATGCCAAAGTTCATTTGGCTCTACTGTGTCATCGACCAAGGCTTGTTCTGGATGGCCCTTCAATTTGTATAGACCTTGTTCTTGTTCCCCAATCACAACTGCATCATTAATAGTCTTTCCCTTTGGCCACATGATAACCTGGCCATCTATAAATGCAACCCTCATGCCTTTTTCATCTAATGCAGATATGGAGAGAAGGTTCTTCTTGAGTCCTGGTACAAACAATACATCTTGCATCTTCATAGACTTTTCGGAGTCTAGCTTATAGGAGGATTCCCCACTACCTTTTATTGGATATTGGTAGTCATCTCCAAGTTTCACCTTGTGAGGTGATTCATGTTCTGAAAGTTTTACAAAGGACTCTTTGAATCATGTCATATGTTTGGAAGCCCCACTGTCTATATGCCAATCATTGCTTCCATGAGTAATGTTTCCCATGAGAGCAAAAATCAAGACATATTCTTCATCACTTGAAGATTCTTCACTTTCATGTTTGGTTCTCTTCTTGGATGGTTCATCATCCTCTGCAGCATGAGCATGATGTCTTCTCTTGTTTCCCTTTTTCTTATTTTGTTTTTTTTAGGACAATCTTTTTCAAAGTGTCCTACTTCATCACATGTATAACATATGCTTCTAGACAAGTCTTTTCTAGAGTTAGTTTTAGAGAAATGCTTACCTCTGGAGTGATGAGAACTTCTTTTGCTTTTCTTAGAATGAACTGTGAGGGCTTGATCTTCACTTCCCATCTTTTCTTCTCGAGCTGCTATCCGAGCTTCTTCTTGAGAGCATTCTTCCCATAGTCTGCTGAACTTAACTAACTTCTTTCTAGCACATATCCGTTGAATGAAGGAGTCCCATGATCTAGGGAGACCATTTAAGGTGGTCATCACAATATATGCATTCTCCACTTCTTCATCTACTGCTTCTAGTTGTTCCTTGATCTGAGAGACCCTTGTAAAGTAAGACTGGATGGTCTCAGCATTCTGGATCTTTATATTCTTCAGTTGGTTTCTCAGAGTCATCTTCCAGTTTATGTTCTTCCCTTCAAACAATTTGGTTAGGGCATCAAACATAGATTTAGGCATCTGTAGGGAGGACACCTGTGGTATGAGGTGATCCTTGATTGAATCAACAATGGTCCTCTTTGCCATAACCAACTTCTTCCTGTGTAAGGCCTTGGCCTCATCTCCCTCTGGAACTGGAACCTCCTCATTGATATAGGAGTCCAACTCATTTTCGTATAGGACCAGGGAGATCCTATACTTCCAGGCTCAAAAGTTATCAGCTCCCTCAAGCTTTTCATCAAGCTTGGTATGATGAGACATCTTAACTGAGAACCTCAAATGGAAATACAAAAGATTTAGATCTTACCAGTTCAAGATGTCGGATCTGGATTTGGAGCTAAGTTCTGCAGTGCTGGTTCAAGAGTAGATTAGGGTTTTGCTTTTCTGGATTTATGTCCAACCAAATGCTTTGATCTTGATCCCTAAATTTCATTTTTGAGGAGGAGATCAATCCAGGCCTAGGCTCACTGAAAAATTCCACTTCTATGGAAAGCCCTAATTTTCGGTAGCAGTTTCGGGTCCAAAACTAAAAAACCTTAGAATTGGATTATGCTTTCAGAAAGATGTGCCCTAAGGAGGAGAGTTATTCTAACCTTCTTTTGCTGAAAATTTGTGGAGAGAGATCCAAAAAGTAGGAAGCCCTAGTTCCTACAGCTGCACAGTGTCTTCTTCTCAGGTTAGCTCTGATACCATGTTAGATTTTATCATTTAAGCTAGCATTATGTTAGGATCTTTAACTAAGAGAATAACAAGTACAGCAATCAAACACAAGAGACAATGAACATAGTGTTTTTCCTCGGCAAAACCATAAATGGAGAAAACCCTGAAACTTCCTCAGAGATAGAATCAACACCAAAAGTAAAACCCCAAAACAGTAAGATAATCTCCCGACAGCAGTAACCTCTTTCTTCCTTGCCCCAGTGTCTTCTTCTTCCTCAACTATGCGCTACAACTGAGTGTGAGTGAGTGTGTGCTAAATAGAGAGGCTAGATCTCTCTATTTATACTAATTCTCAACATGACTAAACCCTACTAGGGCCAACTTCTCTAGGAGATTCTAATAACCCTAGTGCCCTGAAACTGCGGAGACTTTAACCCTTAATCAATAGGAGGGTTACCCACAATAACTTGACATGACTTGTTTACGTTATAGAACCTCCCGATAGGAACATCAGGGCATGACATGACTCAAGTACATTACAAATACATCCCAGAATAAACATCGGGTTACAATACATAAGAAATACAAGTGAAAACATTCTGAAGTTACATATACATCAACATTTGCAAGCCATGAGAGTGACAAAATTCATCAAACAGTATAAACAGAGCTGAAAATTGCAAATCTGGGTGGTTCCTCTGGGTTGAATCATCCTTATGGGTAGTTCTAAGTATGTCCCATCCTCCTAACAGCCGTAAACAGTGATCCTATGCAATGTTTCAACCATCAAACAGCATGTAACCACCCTAATACTTAAATCCAGGTGCATCTTAGACACTTATAGGTAGTCTTGTGGAGGTTCTGGCCCCTGGGCACACATTTGACTAGAATGACCAATAAAACTCCACCATGTTAAACTTTGGACACACTAGGGATCTTTTTCAGCCCTCAAATAGTCATGAAACAATAATCTAATATGTTAGGTCTATGAGACAGCAGTGGAAAATCCTTGAACAATAAAAATTTTGGAAATATTTCGGCATCCCGTTGCATGGTTGTAGCCTCCAAAAGGTAGCAAGCAGTATACTTTGAGATCTTGGCATGAATAATAGCAACAAGTAGTCTTAAATCCCTAATTCTAGGTGATTTATAAGCATGAATACATTGAAAAGAGACCTGTAGCAATTTTGGGAATCATTCATGAGTTAAACACTCTTCATCTTGGGTTCTGAGTTTAATTCCACCATAAAAAAATGCCCTAGTACTCAAATATGGGCACCTTTTAGGAAGTTTTGAGCACAAATAGTGGTCAAAGTTATATTGCAGCCACTGAAAAGCAATGACCAATAGGTCGTAGCAAATTCCAGGTTGATACTGAAAGTAGAAGTAGAATCAAAACCCATCTCTGAGCATAAACAACAACAAAAATCAATTAAACTGTAAGTCTGGATAGTTTTGAGTTTTATGTGGCAAGGAGCACCATAAATCAGCCAGTGTTCATCCCTTTGGAAGTTTCATTGCAGTTTAGGGCCTTTCATGGAAGTAGTCACCTATATTGTTCCATCCTTATCATCTTTTGATTGTCCCTTTGAGGAAAAACTCCTAGATTTAATGAATGAAGAATGGTTTCCTCATAATTTTGATTGAAAAAGAGGCCAAAGAGGAATTTTTTCCATTCTCTAAGAGTATTATCAAACTCATTTGTATGGATTTTAGATGATTTAAGTGATATGTCTTAGGATTTTATAGTTAAACATTGGAGTATGTCCACCCTTGAAACTTATTTTCACTCATTCCATTCCTTGTTGGACTAGCATTCTATGTTGAACGAATACATCACTTGGGGGAATAGGGTGAACCACAAATAATCTGCAGAAGCAGCAACAATCTTACAGGAATTTCCTCCCCCTGGAACTGAAGCTTAGGACAAGTTATCTGCGTCCAGGACTCACTAACAAGTGTCTCTCCACATCAAGGCCAATCCTTAGCCTCCAGTTCTCATATTAAGTCCAACCCAAATTTTCAACTCTTTGTCCAAATGCTCGTCATTCCCCCAAATACTTAAAGGCTACATGCACACCTGCTATGTTCCTTAGCCTCCAGTGCTCGGATTAAGGCCAATCCAAATTTTCAACTCTCTTGTCCATATTCTTGTCATTCCCCCAAATACTTAAAAGGATACATGCACACCTGCTATGTATGTAAAGATATCTTTAAAAATTAATAAAATATATTTTTGTTAAAAAATACAGTAAACTATGTGGTTGCTCATAAGATTTTTATGGAAAGACCCCAATTTCAGCCCACTATTTATGTAGTGAACATAAATATATCAAATAAATAATAATAATAATAATAAATGAAGGGACACATCCTAACTAAAAGACTTGACCTATCAACCAAAGTGACTAGTCAATGCTATAATTAGTATTACACCGTCACATAGCATTGTATCAACATTTCCCCGAGGGTTAACTCATGCGATCATGAGCCAGATGTGAGATCCCCCAAAGTTGGGAAGGTCACATGTTCATGTATCTTTATCCCATAGGGGTTAGGCTCATCAAATCCAACAATTTTACCCATTTACCATCCATGAATCATTGGGAAGTATTTGAAGGGTTTTCTACCAGGTTTTCCTTGGAAAAAAAAGTAAATCATCACTTGGAATTGTGACGATTTACAAATTGTGTGCCTACCATCTACATCTGCTGAGATGTTTTGTTTTTTTTTACTCAACTCCCATTCTACACATGTTTCTTGTTAGATATAAGATGTGCATGTCTGCTTCCATGGTATTTACACACTTTTCTTCCTCGTCAAGCCTGAGGTTTTTACCTTGGGTGATTGCGCTCCTTGTTTCACTTCTACCTATTATGTATTTGTTGGAAGGTCCATTGAGATTAAGTAATGCGGAAAATGGGGAACACGAGAGGTTTGTTGAACCGCTAACCCCTAGAATGGATTGGATATCTTTGTTGGAATTGTATGCATCAATTTTCACACTAAAATTTTTGAAATAAAAGAAGTCCAAAAATAGATATTGAATTGGTTTATTGCTAGGAAAGAGATCAAACAAAAAAAACACTTTGCAAATTCAACTCAAAGAACATATTACAACTGGGATTAGCCTTATGAAATTTATCTTGGAACAAAGAACAGATTGCAACTGGAATTACAAGACCAAACTTCATCTAGATCAGTTGTAGGACATTTTATAGTTCCAACTGTGATAAGAGCTCTAGACTGAGGTAAAAATATTTTACCTAAAACTTATCAATAAGCCATTTTTATAGCTAGAATACTTGTAAGTCACATAGAGGCTATTAAGAGAGATATACTCAGTTTAGGGAAAAGGGGTTATGCATTTGATAGAAAATCCAATGAAGAAAGCAAGCTTGAGTCTCCACATGTTAAATAGTGTTATCGATATTAGCCGATTCAAACATGTCGTGCCTTGAACAAGTGGTTGAACTAAACCAAGAAGCCAATTAAATACCAAACCATCTTATTCAATACTGAATGTTCAGTTCAACCACCTCTTTGACATGAAACATGATGAACACCCTTGAAATGACTGGAAACAGAAACTCAAAAGGCCTAGTATTAATACCTTGATTCATAGATATTAGAGGTATGTATATGATATATAGTATATCCTATTATCAAAACCTCAACGGAAACAATCACGTGATTGTGAATATCTTAAAATCAAGTTAAATTGCCTTTAAAATCATAAGAAATCGTTACCATTTCAATAGCATTGCAAAGTTCTAATCATCATCCTTTACTCTGCCTTTACGAACTACTAGACTCTAGAGTGGGAAGAATTAGATAAGTCATGTCATTTTTGGTAAACCCTGGGCCTAAGGTGAGAACCCTAAATTCCTTCGAAATCTCTAATAAAATTCGCCAGGCTCTAATCTTAAGAGGAGGATCCTGTAAGCTTTTCCATGGAAAAAAATACTAATTTAAAATTCATTTAAAGGTCAAATTTGGGAATTGATTATGTAAAATGGTGGAAAAATGAATGTTAATCATCTCCATATATGTAAGGTCAAGCTAATATGTTTAACTCTAAAAAAATTCTTGTTTGCACAATAAGCCCTTTTTAGTCTAGACATCATAAATAAATTTTGATGATTTAAGAGACAATGCAAAAGCTATGGAACTTGAAAGTAATGGTTTTGAAACTATTTTACCAAGGCCAATTGTTACCTAAGTTGCTCAAAACTTGTACCAAGTTGAATTTTTCTTTGTTTGGATTTAGAAAATCCATTAAACTTCGCATGGATTTGCAGTCTTCTTGTGTTGAGTGTGGTGCTTCTATGCAGGAAAAGCTTCCTTACTAATATACTATTACATCTATGTGAGCAGTAAAATGAGCATGATTTTGATGGAGGTACAAAGAGCCATTCAAGGAGCCACTTCCCACTTCAAGAATTCCAATTATATTTCTGGTAAGTAGTGTGGTACCAGCACTGTTCTACTCTATGCAAATAGTTGGCGTTCCTCTTAATGTAGTTAAGGAAAACAAACTATTATGAGCTCCCTAAACTTAGTTATGTCATCTCCCTTCATCATAATAATTATTTCCTAATTACTGAGAGGATCATCCTATAATCCAATCTTCTCACATGAAAAGGAAAAACCTATTACATGATGTTTTCCAAATTGTATAGAAATTTACAATTCAAATTTAACCATTTTTTGCATCTTAAACTTGCTTCACTCTTTTGTTTTGTTCTCTCATTCAAACTATAATCAGTATGCCAACTAAGAAATCCATGTTGAACAAGATTGCAAATTCTTGTCAACAACATAGCACAACATCTATCCCATCTGAGTCATCACGCAATATGTATAGCCTCTTCATGCGAGAATATTGGCTTATAGAAATTTACAGTTCATATTTAACCTTTTTTTGCATCTTAAACTTGCTTCACTCTTTGTTTTGTTCTTTGGAAATTGACATGTGATTGAGAGTCAATATTGGCTCCTTTATATCGACTCAATCTTATTTCTAAAATCCTAGCCTTAAACTAGGTGATTTGTCATAATTATCTAAAAATCAAATCTAGTAGTCTAAAGTAAATA
The DNA here is from genome assembly GCA_001517045.1 of Pseudotsuga menziesii. Lineage (NCBI taxonomy): Eukaryota > Viridiplantae > Streptophyta > Pinopsida > Pinales > Pinaceae > Pseudotsuga > Pseudotsuga menziesii. The sequence continues at coordinate 257,391 of LPNX010937895.1, forward strand.
ATGGCTTTCATGATTATTAACGCTTAGGTACTTATAGAGGCAATTCATGTATAAAGTGTATAAAGTCCAATTGATCTTTTGGGTTGGAGAAGATATGGTGAGGATTGCTGTATGAAGTGTATATAGTCCAACTTAACTTTTTGGGTTGGAGAGGATATGGTGAGGATTGTATATAATCGCATTATACTATTATAAGTATTGCAGAGAGAAAAGTGATGTGCTTGGTCTGGGTGGGGGTAGATGTCTATGTATAACTTTAAAAGAATTCCATCTATTAATTATCTATCTTATTATATTTAAGCAAATATAAAGAAACTTCTATAGATCCATCTTAACCATAAATCTATTAAGCATCGTGAAAGATCAAGTTTGGTGAAGCACAAACCTCAATCTTTATTAAATAGTACCTGTCTGTTAATTATCTATCTTACTATATTTAAACAATTATAAATAAACTAGCATAGTTCCATATTAACCACAGACCTATTATGCATCAAGAGGAATCAAATATGATGACACACAAACCTCAAATTTTATGAAATAGTATCTGGAAATGCAAAAACACTAAGGCTTCCACTTCCTATCTTTTAATTAATAATCAATCCTAAGATGGATCTATATTATTTCTAGCAACTATTTCAAAAATTGGAAAACATGGCACATCAATTATGTACTCTTATGTGACATAAATAATAATAAAATCTTTTTGTTTATAAGCATCTTCTTCCCCTGTACCTGTTGGTCTGCAATAAAGATGCTACATCCACTTTATCTCAATGTCCTTAATGGAACCTACTTTTATGCTCTTAAATCTTGTACAAGTACATTTCGTTTTAAGTGTTTAAATTTAAAATGTTCTAAATATAAAGCTGATCCACATTAATTTATATCCCCATAAATAAATTCCTCCATGGTGTGATCCAAACTTCAAAGGAATGAATTCTTACAACGGGAAAGAGGGAAACAAGTTTCCCATAAAGCTCAAATGTCAAACATAAAGTGACACAGGAAATTTGGGTCCTAAGTGAAGAGAAAATCAACAAGCTAGCATCTTGAAACCAGTAGACCCCTTCTCCAATTACCTAGTTAAAGCTCCTCTGGGCCAAAAAGTGTGTTCATACCTACATCTTCTATGCATTCAAGTTGGACTGTATTCCATGTGATTTTCTTCCTTGTTAGTTTCTTAATTAAAGAATGCTTACAATAATAGCATGTGAAATTTGTTTTTAAATCCTAAGGTACATCAAATTTTATCAAAATACTTAATACAACACAACATAAATGATAAAATGAAATCATTTTCAACTCAATGCATTCACAAACAACACATGCAGAAACCAAGAAACTACGGGAATACAATCTACCTCAAGCTACTAAACAACCTTCAGTAGAGTTGGCCAATATTCCACATGCAACAAGTTGCTAAATACATTCGTAATATATGTGCCCACAAGAAATAATATCATAGTGGATACAATGATGTGGGTTTTAAAAATTACTAATACAAAAAACAAGAAAAGGATGGCATTATAATGGCGAAGGGATGACTAATTCAAAGTACATCTTCTATCTTACAATAACATTGACCATCCTCACAACTGTTAATTTTTTCTAAAGAATAGCAGGACTAATGACTCTCAAAATTACACTCATATTGGCCTCTATTTACCATATTCACAATTAATGGATGGCATTATAATGGAAAAGGAGCGGCTATTCAAAGTAGTTAACCTTCTAAATTACAATAACAACGTCCATATTCCGGGGATGGCATCCTCACAACTGTTAATTTTTTCTCTAGAATAGCAGGGATAATGTTTCTCAAAATTACACTCCTATTGGCCTATGTTTACCTATTGTTTTATACATCATATCAGAAAAGAGGGAGCATAAACAAAAACACAAAATTAGATAGGGATCAATAAGTTTAAATTACCTCTTAGGCCCCTTGAACCTGCTAACAAAATAAAATCCTCAGTTCCAAGTTGATTTTGTGCCAACATTGACTACATGTGTGAAACACCAATGATAATCAACAAAAACACTCGAGGCTCCCAACTGGTGAGACAATTAACAGCACAGATAAGAAAGTTGCCAACTATTTTCGCGTTCCAAAAGCCATAGGTTTAATAAAAAAACAAGAAACATTAAAGAATATCCACCCACTCTCTAACCATGAATAGTTCGTTGAGCTAGATTTTTCCCAGAAGCATATTAACAGTTCCAGAAGTAAAAAATCAAAGGAATTATATAATTACTAATGAACATAAATCAAAGCAATTATGTCATGTCCCCACATGTTGACCACCAAATGTGTGGACCTTGATAAACACCTAGGCAGGGAAAGTGGCATTAATTAATTATCCTTGGGAAATTTTGCTAAATAATTACTATTGAGGCATGTACTTGATTTTAAAAACTTTCCATTATTAATTATTATGCAATTAATTATGTGGAAAATATGTTGCCATTAACAAGAGGGACACTTGGGAAAGCCAACTTGCCAAGGAGGAAATAGAATCTATCATAGGACTGACAAAAGCCAAGAAAATATGTCATACACAAAAGAGGCAACTTTAGGACAAGGTAGGGTGAAGTTTCCATTTGGAGACTCAGTCACAAAAGCTAAAGTGTAGAAAATTTATCATAAAGAAAAACAGGCAGTTTTCAAAATAGGAAAGTGCAGAAAAAGAAATTAGACACAAATAAGGAAAATTTTGGGTCAAGGAGGGAACAATTTCCATTTTGGACTGAAGGGAACAAATAAGGAAACATCACCTAATCCTCTTACTTGCTATTTTCCTCAAGGAGGGTGAATTCATGGCTAAGGTTAGGGTTTAGCAAGTGGTAACCTGCTCAACATGTGAAGGACTTGCTCAACAAGTCACCCAAGTCACTCAAGGTTTATTTAACTGTGATTCCAAATACATTTATCAGTTTGGATGTTTATTATTTGTGATATTTATGAATCTAAGTCTTCTTTGTTGATTTTTGTACCTCAGGTTCTTGGTAGGTGTGCCCCAAGGTTCTCATTCCCTCTCTCCTCTTCCCCTCTTCTCCCCTTCTCATTGCAGGTTATACTGGAGCTATGGAGAAGCCTCTCTGAGTTTATCTAGGATTTCTTAGCATCCTCCAGCCATCCATAACTATATATCAGGTGTCATTAATAGTTCCATGAGTTTCCAGTATTTAAGGGTTCAACCCCCATGCCCTTCCTTGAATATTGTCTTTAAAATACACTATAATGATGTACAATGTTGAAGAGAGTGTTATAGTTAATTTATGAGAGTTATTTTGAGTTTATTGGATGTAATATTATCTCATAAACATTCCCTACAATTTTTATTTCAATCTGATTCGAAATGGCTGAGATTTACTCATTTTAAGTCAACCAAGTCTAGATTTTCATTGGAAAGGGACTAGTTTTGTTGTAACTTTCATATTTCGACTTTTATGACTCCAAATAACTCCATTTTTTTTGTGATGAGTCATTAACATACATATATAAGTCCCCCAAGTCCAAAACAGAGAATTTGAATCACCCTTACCCTGTTTGGAAAGGCCTGAAGATGGAGTTAGTGAGCTACCCGACAATCTAGTCTCACCTTTACAACTTGCAGAATCATTTTATTTTCCTCTAATATGTTATAAAATTCAAAAAAAGAAAATTATTCAGTTTATATAAGCATTTGGTTGTTGGAATTGACAAACTCTTCCTAGTTTCACGATTGGGTGACCTAGATTCATGGGAGTAAGTTTCAGCGGATGTTGATTATGAGAACTAAATGGTCCCTAATATAAATGTGTTAGGGAATATACTTTATCATTCCTAAAAATTTCCTTGATTTCTATCCACAAACCACTACCCTATTTGCAAAATTATCAGCTAATGTGCAGCTAATTTCCCATCTTTGCATAGTCTCAAGAGCTCTCTAATTGAATGCAAATTTTCATGTAATATTTTGTAAAAAAATTATATCAGAGATAATATTCTGATCTGACTATATATCAGGGACATTACATTAATATCAAATATTTGAGTTCATTTAGTAAAGAATCCCTTTCAATTTGAGTCCTTCCAGTCAAAACTAGTAATTTCCTAGCACTTAGTTTGACAATTTTATGCATCAAGTTTTTGTATGGAGTTAGTATCTCTGAGATAAGATCTGGGGATATTACAGTGGTATCAGAGCACTTTCCTGCACGCTTGTGGAAAGTAAGCTCTTAGGGGATAAATTTTGCAGATCACTAATTCAAATTTCAACCATGAGGTTTGTACCAATAGTTGAAGATGATGACTTTGATCAGTTTGTTGAAGAAGAAGAGGTGATATATGTTAATGATGGATTGCAAATGTCAAGAGAGAAGGATGTTTACTTTTGTTGCCATATGGAGTATGAAGAAAGCAATGTTGAGCTACCAATGGCTAATCCTAAGAAGGATTTAATAAATATAATAGATGCAATTGAAAACTTACCCCACCACTACAAAGAGTATCTTGCCTTGGGGGAAGAGATTTGTAAATTCATCCCTTTCAAAGAGTATTTTTTTTGCAGATTTGGATTTGAGACCAAGGATATAGATTATTATTATGTCAAGGAAAAAAAATCATTCCTAGAGAAACCAAGTTATTCCACCTCTCTGAGCAATGAGGAGGAAGAAGGAACCAAAAGTGAAAAGTAATCAAATCCATCAGCATGTTCAAGTATTATGAGATTCTTTGTTTTTTCTTCAAGAAGAGTCTCTGCAAGTAATGATCATGGTACCATTGAATAAGGACAAACCCTCAATTTTATTGAAAGAAGATGCTCCGTAAGATCTTGATTGTTTCCTATTACTCCAAGATGAGAATGAAGGTGAATGCACTTCCAGTTTTCTTGTGAGTGATCTGTAGATCACTGATAGAGATGTGGGCTCATGTATGGGTGGAGAGACACCTTTTGGATTATATCCAAAAGAATATTACAAATCATTATTACAGTCACCTTTGGAGCCACCTAAAGAAGAAGAAGACAGGGCCATGCTGCTTGGGTGTGAACCAGAAATTTTGGTCAAAGAGCAGTCCACCACGGTATATGTACAGGAAGAGGATAAGGTGAAGAACATGTATGATGAAGGTTCTGATTTTTGCAGAATTCATGTTCACTTACAGCCATATAATCAATGGAAATATGAAAATATTCCACTTGCATATGAGTACTGCAAAGTGAAAAACAATTGTGAGGGAGATGAACTCACTTCTAGTTTTTCTTTCAATGATCACAAAATCATTGCAAAGAAGGATGATGTTGTTAATGGTGATGAGGGATATTTTGGATCAGATCCAAAAGAATAATAGATTTCAGATCTGAATTCATCATCTGAACTTCCCAATGAAGTGGAAGACAAGCCCCCACTAACCAAGTGTGAACTAGGAAAATTGAAGGAGAAAAATCTGATATAGAGGGATGAACACAATTCAGAATTTTGGACTCTCTTGCAGCGTGATGAATCTGAAATGCCAAGGCATGAGATGATTTCTGATTTTTGTATAGATCACATGTCATTCAAAACTTCATAGATACCCTCCACTTAACACCATGGATGTAATTTTGTAGAAAATTCAAACACTGGCTTGTATGATGAGGATGCGTTTTGTGTTGTGGATCCATGCCACAAGAAAAATGGTATTACATGTTAGCTGTTAGAAGAAGAGACTTTGGTGGAGGGTCTTCTTTGTGAGCCATGTCATTTGAGTGGATCACTAAAGGAGGATGGAGAGAAGCATATGGAAGCCCTGAAAAAACTTGTTGACATCAATGCCTTGGTGGTAAGATGTTGTTGGAAAGCTTCTGGTGGAGAGATGGAAGGAGAAGCCTTTCTGAAGGAGTGCATAGCACTGAAAGAAGGCATGACCAAGATGAAGGTGATATATGTGAACTTACTATCTGATAGAGATCATCTCCTCGTGGTGGTTGAGATGTACCATAGTGCACTCAAGAAGGAGGAAGAAGAAACAGACAGGCTCACTCATGAGTTGGAGATCACCAGTAACTCATTCAAGAGCACACAAAGGTCCCTTCGAGAGTCAAAGTTCAAATATGTTAAATTCAAAAGGAATTGAAGGTGCCACACCTTTCATGTTGCATGGAAGGAAATTTTTGGGTATAATGGAGGAGCCTCATGTGGAGGAAAACCATGAGGAAGGAGCATATTTGCAGGTGCTTGTGAAAAGCTATGAAGAAGAAAATATTGGCCAAGAACTCATTGAGATTGAGGGGAAATATGAAGTGTTCTTCTCCATCAGAAAGAAGGCTGATCACATTCAATACAGATCAGAAAATAAAATTCCTTGTTCATACATTGATTGGGTGGATAGAGGCCCCTTGGGAATGGAGACTGTGGGAGGTAAAAGGTTTACTTTCTGCAATAAATTCTTGGTTGAGACTGACATTGTCCTGACATGTGGGAAGCCACAAAGATATAATTTGCAGCCATTGGATACCTTCCATACACATGCACGTGAGGTGCATTCTAAATTTTTTATGATTGAGGAATTTTGGGATGCAGATGATGAGTTCCAAGCACATGGACATTGCCCGAGAAAGGCTGATTTTTGTCATGAAAGGAGTTCTCTTTTCACTAAAGAGTCTGAAGAACTCCCTTTTGTTGGACCAGCCCCCGATAGGTTTGATGAATCCACACCTTTGGTGGACACATTTTGCAGAGAGTTGTTCCACTATAATTTATTCCACACATCTATGGCAGTCGACACACATAGGGATGAAAATTGGGTTAAGGGATTTTCCTATTGATGCCACATGAGGAGCAGGAGGATCCCACATTCCATTGATGAATTAAGGGTTCATCCATGTGGTATGAAAAGTTCACCTCTCCCTTTGTGTGTGGACAAGAAACATCATAGGCATATATTTGATGTCTTCATCATGCATTGCTATGCATGGAAGTTCCACTTGAGTCAGTTTGGTGGAACAAGTAGCAGAATGTTGAGTTTTTGTACCAGAATGAATATAGTAGATGAGGAATTCCATGTCTAGTGGGAGAATCTCATAAATGTTCAGTTTGGCATGGGGAGAGATGAACTTCCAATGTGGTGGTATGATTTTCACATCCTCATTTTCATCCTCTGTGATAAAAAAAAATTGTTGTTATTACTGATGATTGGAAGGAGGCAGGTAATACCATGGGATCCTGACATTCTTGGGAATGACATATTTCCAAAAGGAGTAGTATCATTTGTATCCTTGTAGAGGAGGAAGTGGGATCCATGCATTCTACTCAGTCACATTAACTGGGTGGACAATTTTGTTGTCATATGTGGTCATTGGGAAATGAGCAGGATAAGAGTGGTGCGACAGAAACATGGTGCAGAAAATGGCTGCACTCTATAGTGATTTTGCTTGAGGACAGGAAGATTTGGGAGGGGAGGATTGTCATCCCCCCACATTTTGACCACCAAAGGTGTGGACTTTGATAAACACCTAGGTGGACAAAGTGGCATTAAATAATTAGCCTAGGGAAATTTCTAAATAATTACTATTAAGGCATGTACTTGATTTTAATTATTTCCATTATTAATTATTATGGAATTAATTATGTGGAAAATAAGTTGCCACTAACAGGAGGGCCACTTGGGAAAGCCAAGTTGCCAAGGAGGAAACAGAATCTGTCATGGGACTGACAAAAGCTAAGAAAATATGTCATACACACAAAAGAGGAAACTCTAGGCCAAGGTAAGGCGCAGTTTCCATTTGGAGACTTGGTCACAAAAGCTAAAGTGTAGAAAATCCGTCATAAGGAAAAGCAGACAGTTTTCAAACAGGAAAGTGCAGGAAAGGCAATTAGACACTCGAATAAGGAAACTTTTGGTTTAAGGAGGGAACAGTTTCCATTTTGTATTGAAGGGAACAAATAAGGAAACATCACATAATCCTCTTACTTGCTATTTTCCTCAAGGAGGGAGAAATCATGGCTAGGGTTAGGGTTTAGCAAGTGGGTGACTTGCTCAACAAGTCACTCAAGGTTTATTTAAGGGTGATTCCAACTCCATTTCTCAGTTTCGATGTTTATTATTTGTGATGTTGATGAAGATAAGGCTTATTTTCTGATTTTTGTGCATCGGGTTCTTGGGAGATGCGCCCCAAGGTTCTCATTCCCTCTCTCCTCTTCCCCTCTTCTCCCCTTCTCATTGTAGGTTATATTGGAGCTATGAAGCAGCCTCTCTGAGTTGATTCAGGATTTGTTAGCAGCCTCCAGCCATCCATTACTATATATAAGGTGTCATTAATATTTCCATGAGTTTCCAGTAACTAAGGGTTCAAACCCCCATACCCTTCCTTGAATATTATCTTTAAAATACGTTGTAATGATGTACAATGTTGAAGAGAGTGTTATAGTTCATTTATGAGAGCTATTTTGAGTTTATTGGCTGTAATATTATCTCTTAAAAATTATCTACAATTTTTATTTCAATCTGATTCGAAATGGTTGAGATTTACTCATTTTAAGTCAACCTAGTCTAGATTTGCATTGGAAAGTGACTAGTTTTGTTGAAACTTTCATATTTCGACTTGTATGACTCCAAATAACTCCATTGTTTTTCTGATGAGTCATTAATAGAAATATCTAATTCCTCCAAGTCCAAAATAGAGAATTTGAATCACCCTTACCCTATTTGGAAAGGCATGAAGATGGAATTAGTGAGCCATTTAGTGAAGAATCCCTTTCAGTTTGAGTCCTTCCTGTCAAAATTAGTAATTTCCTAACACTTAGTTTGGCAATTTTATGCATCAAGTTTTTTTTCTGGAGTTAGTATCTCTGAGATATGATCCAGGGATATTACAAATTATGTAATCACTAATGAGCACAAACCTAATTCAAGCAGCAAGGTCGTCATTTAACAAGATATTTGTTCGAGACGTAAGTCATCTTTTTGTGATATTGGAGTAATGGTTTCCTCCAAAAACATGGCTTACAAAAAAAATTCAAATGATGTTAAATTCCAAAAACCAAAAAAAAAGGCATTTTGATTTAATTTTATCTATATCTACTGAAATATGCTGCCAGAACTTAGCATATATTTAAAAACAATATTTGAAATTTTGACACTACCCTTCTCTGAAATGCAACCGTTTAGTTTGGATTTGAATTTGGACTAAAATTCAGAGTCTTCAAATGATAATAAAAAAGGCTTTAAGGAATTCCATGACCCCTGCTAACAACCTTACTTGTTACACGTGCCTAGATTCCAACCTACCCAATCGCTTTTTGCATTTTAGGCATGCTTAATATGCATGCATACAAGGGCAAGTTCTGCTATCCAAATTGAACATTGAAAGTTGTGATGTGTCAACCTTTTGAATGGAAATCAATACACAAACAGATAGGATAAGAAAAACTCAATCAGTCGCCTTCTTAGTTTTTTAGATTGTGAAAAAAACCAACAGTATGAAATAACATATTGTGGAACCTGTATTTTCATAAGATCTGCACCGAGAACAATGATGCAACAAACTAGTGCAGGAGAGGAGATGCGGGTTCAAAAACTATAGGCTATCAATTGTGAGCTTGTTGATTTAGCACTTTTGAATGAGCTCAAAATAACACAAAAACATTGTCGTTAATCCAATGTTATAGAAGCTATGCAATTTTCTTGACATGTTCAAATCAAGAATAGAGATATGCACAAGTCTATCATTGGAAATATGCATGAAGTAGAGATTAGTTTGTACCTAAGAAGGAAACTGTAATTTCCTCTTCTGCTTAGGAATTGAGGACCAGCCCGCTAACCTACATGATTCCCAGAGGTTCGAGCAGTCACTGATAGTCAAGGAATCAATTGTGGACTGATGCCATATAGGAAGATCTAGTGCATCAATATTATATCATGATTGGGTAGACGTGGGACACCAGAGCCAAAGTCCACCTACATGCATGACATCTGAGTACTATTTCATGATGCATGCACCCTTTTGAGTCTCCATGCACCTGCATGCAATTCAACTGCAAATTAGAAGTTAAAGTGACCTAATTAGGTCAAAAGTTAAGTTATTCACAATTGAAAGTTATAAAATAAAGGTAAAGTGAATGGAGAAGGACACTTATGATTATTATGGATTTGGATATTTTGACTAGTAGCACAGCGTGCGGCCACGACAGTTGGGGTTGAATATGACGTCTTCAACTAACGAGGGTTCAATGGTGAAATATCTGCCCTAGTCTCCTTCAGGGTAGGCCATCCAAGTCTGCCATCAACTCTTCATCTTATTTATCCATATACAGCTATCGGGAACCCATCAGAAGATTGTTTGCAGGGACATGTGTGCAGCTAGGGGGGGTTTAGCTGGAAAACCCCAAAGCATTCGTTGGGTCTCCAGATCTCTATTTATCTTCTAAATATTCGCACCATTCTCGTCATTAGGATCATCCTTCAGTACCAGGTGATCATCAACTTCCAGTTTGCTCATCTGGAACAGTTCTCATCAGTTTTGTGTAGCTGGGGGCATGAGTGGCTAAACCAGTAAACCAATTCGCTAGCCTACTTAGAGAGGTCAGAACCTCTGCATGCTCTAGTCACTCTCTCTGGCATGGGAATACCTTCTTTCCTACAAATACTCACCTTCATCAGACAGCTCCTTCACCAAAAACGCCACCTTTAGCTGATTGGGGGGTTTATACTAGCCCTAGAATATCCATATTTAGGATATTACAGTGGTATCATAGCTATTTTCCTTTCCATATGTGGGCATGCAAAAATTATAAATGAATTCAGAAGACCCGTACAACATTACTTACCGGAGACAGAGGGGTAGAGACAGTAATAGAGGAGAAGAGGAGTTAGAGGACATAGGTTGGGGGACATAGAGTATCTATTTGGAAAGGGAAAAGAAACAATGGTTGAGGATGATAAAATAGCTTTCAATAGTCTCAATTCATCCATAAAATAACTCAGTACTGGGCAAAAAGAAATTATGAGTACCTTTAGGAAAATGACAGAGAAAAATGGGCTCACCCCACACAGTCCCTTGTTTCCCAATAGTAATAGGGTATCCACCAGTAGTAGTAGGGAGCACTTACATACCAACATGCAAAGCCATCCCCATATATACTACAAGCCTTCCTGACCTACCATGCCTTAATTCTTAGATAGTCCAGCTGCAGTGCCTCTAGCACAAGCAGAAGCAGAAGAATCCATGAGTGCCTATCTGAGGGAGTAAAGAGCCTTAGGAGATGACTTCCATTCATCCATGACCTTCACTGACTTCTACCACTTAAAAAGTAATAAAAAAACCATAGCTTACAATAGGCCATTCACCCAAAACTATGAGTTACAGTGCACCATAGGGAAACTAACTATCCCTACCTTTGAGGGTACCCGGGGTGGCCAGCCCAGAATTGGGTGTAGAAGTTGGATACTTACTTCCATATAAACTCCATGATTAAGACAGATGCCATTAAATTGGCTACCTTGCATTTGGATGGAGAAGCACGTGAGTGGTGGTACCATGGGTTAGTGACAATGGGTCACAATACCATCACATCGTACCCAGATTTTATACAGAGGATCATTGAGCAGTTTGATTAGAAGGACCCTGAGGTACACTTTTGAGAGCTGGCATAGTTCAAGAAGATGGGTTGTGCAGATGCATTTATTTCATAGTTCCATAGGATAACATCCATGGTGACAGATATATCAGAGAGCAGTTTATTTATGTTGTTTATAGAGGCTCTCACTAAACCCTTACGGGGATGGGTCAAGTCCTATAAGACCACCACCCTAGTAGATTCCATCAGCCAGTCTATAGATTTATAGGATGCAATACCCAAAAATAGATTTCCTCCCATAACCAATTTTCCTATTAAAGATAAAGATAGGAAACCCTTCCAGAAAGAATGGCCCAAGAAAGAATGAATGGACAATGATACCCAACAAGACCTTAGAAAAAACAGTTATGTTTCACTTTTCAGGAACCATGGGTACCAGGTCATAGATGTTCAGGAAAGGGAAAGGCATACTACATAGAGGCATATTCCGACATTGGGGAGGATGAGGATTATCAAGATCTAGAGCAGGGAGAGACACCAAAGATAGTTAATGAGGGACATCCCTTAGGAGGTACCATTGCTACCATGACAGGGGTTCCTAGATTCTACACTCTCTGGATTAGAGGTACCGTATAGAGCCACATAGTGGGAGTGTTGATAGATGGTGGGGCATACCACAACTTTATTGATGCTGCATGGGTTGAAAAGAGAGGCATTCAAACTGAGATTTTTGATGGGTTTTCAGTAGCTGCAACAGGTCACACCATGGAGTGTAGTCGGAGGATTCCTAAATTAAAAGTAACACTTGGGAATTATACAGCGATATAGAAATTCTATGTGGTAGATGTACCTGACATGAATGTGGTACTAGGAGTTCAGTGGCTGTCTTCCATAGGGAAGTATTCCACAAACTACCAAACCAGGGAGTTGGAGTTCACAGGAGCAGAGGGACAAAAGGTATGTCACGTACCCCAATTTCAATAACATTTTATGTTTAAGAAAACATTATATTTTAATTTTATTGTAAATTTTATGACTATTGACCAAGTGGGGTTAGGAATGACTGTAATTAATTATGTTGAACATTTTATTAATTAATAAATAAAATATGAGACAAATAGACTAAGGAGGTTATTGAATGAGTGTCCACTCACCCACTAGGGCAAATAAACTGGGGTGAGAGCAAACTGACACATGGAAGCATCCTCAATCACTTCTAGCTGTTCCAGGGGGAACTTCCCTAATTGTGTGGCCATGTTCCCCAACAAAGTGGAACAGAGTAGGTGGCTCATTAATTGAAAAACTAACCAAAAAGACCTAGGCATGCATATATCTATCCATCGAATTCAGCAAGAGATTGTTCATTCTTTTACCTTGTGAAATTTTGGAAGTTGAGAAAGGAGCACAAGAGATTCGAAGACGAGAAAGTTAGAAGTGGTTTGAGTGTTAAGACTAGTTTCAGAACTAGTGTAGCTTGATAGCTGAGTTATTTACTGTTGAGGATAGAAGTACTGTTGTTAAGTACTTATGTTGAGTTGCAGGGTATTTAATCCCATTTCTTTACACATTGCATTCATCTTGGTGGATCAGTGGATAGGCTCGAGGGTCCTAAGATAAGCAGTTGAGCTATCTTCAGGAAAAGGTTGGGTGGAACGAGCTCCTTGGGTTGTTTGTATCTTCTACAAATTATCAGGTTCCATTTTGTTATCTTATTTATTTATGCTTAGCAAATAACTAGAATAAAGCAGTCATGTTTAGTTTTTCCTATTAATACTTGGATACTATAAATATGCTAGTGGAATGCTTAAGTATGCATTTTATTCATGAAATTTTACTTATACATGATTATTAGAAGAAATGAGCCTATAATTAGAAATGATTGATAAATGAGTAAAATTCATTTTTGCATTTTTCCACTCATCTTACGATGAACTACTCTAGTACAGAAGGATTGTTTAGCTGTAGATAGGAATGATTATACATGGATGAAATGAATCTGAACTAATATTGAATTATAGAGTTTCCATTGAAATAAATCAACAATCTTTCTTCCGATAAGATTACAGCATTATCTTCAAATAACTATGTTAACATTGGAAGCTTTTACTGTTATTTTTCCAAGCTATTTAGTAAATTATAATAATAATAATTACTATAATACCATCTATTTATTTACACTCGATAAAGAAAAACCAGTCATTTTAATACCTAGATTATAAAAAAGTATTCTAGATATATTATAGTAAATAATGCACAGTTAAACCTCCAATTGTTTCTTTGAAATAATATAACACTGTAAGTTCATAATGAACAGTCAATAGACTGAAATTATAACATCTATTGTATTATAGTTGTTGGGTCGAATTAATGTCGTTTTAATTATGTTGTAGTAATTGCCCAGCCATTTAATTTGTCAATCTGAGGTTCGTAGTCTTACGAAGCACCTGCAAAGTATATGCAAGACTGAAGTGAAATTAAGCTAATCTAACCCCCCATGAAACTAAGACTAATCTAATCTAACCTCCCTTAAACTGAAACAAGCAATCGCTAATCTAATGCTAGAAGATGAAACACACGGCTGAAAGTAAATTGCATAAAAGAAAGACAACATATGAAGAGCAACAAGACAACACATGTGATCTCACATTAACAATCAAGCAATCTTAATTTACATCAGAAGAATAAATGGCAAATCATGAAAGCATCAAAACCAATATTATGAACAAAATCTAAGAATTCCCTTCTCCATATTACAAAGTCAAAACTAACTTCTACAATCTACTATTCTCTAAGATAATCTAAGATCTAAAATATCTAAGATAATATCCCATTTAATAATTATTATAAAATGAAGACAGAGCACTCTCTTTTATACATGAAGGAAATAACCATCTCATAATGAGAGATCCACTATTCACTCAACCACTCAACTACTTTCCTATTATTACAAGATATGATCCCTTCAAATCCTCCACATATCTTTCACAAATTCTCCACATGTCTCTCAACTAAATCTCCATGATCTTCTCCTTGGAATATTCTTTTCATAACTATCTCCTTGAAATGATGGAGGGGATATACATGAAGTCTTTTCTTTGAATTAATCCTTCACATATTCCTACACATTACAAAGATCATCCATACTTTGAAGTATTAGTGAAAAGCATGTTAATTTTCTAATATTTAATCATAAATTCACTTATAATACTAAAAATAAATAAAGTGGAAATAATAAGGTGAAACCCACATATATGTATGGAAATGGTATGATAAAAGGTTAATGGGATGATGAAATGTGAGGAATAGAGGAAGATAAAGTGGATGAAAAAGGGACATTTCTGCATCCCAACATACTCCCAAACTGCACTTGTTGCATGTCCTCATGCAACCATGTATGGCTCTTCTCAAGAACTTTTGGCATCTAAACTTTGGCTTTGATTGATGATGTCTTTTTAACAATGAATATTTCTAGGGTGTGAAATACATGAGTAACAACTGGCATTTCCTTATGGTTGGTTCTTGTGTGGCAACCATGAATATAAAGAATGTTGGTTCTTGTGTGACAACCGTGAATATAAAGAATGTTGGTTCTTGTGTTAACAACATTCATTTCATGATGTGAAATGCATGAGTAACAGCTGACATTTTCCTTATGGTTGGTTCTTGTGTGAC
>LPNX010937895.1:272800-286982 GCA_001517045.1 Pseudotsuga menziesii
ACCATACACTTACTGAAAATGATAAGCTATTAATGTGCATAGAAAGCATCATCGTGCATAAGAAATTATTTTCTTTATCTTTATGAATCATGCCAATATGTATATCAATGTGTATGAAGCAAAGTGCAATAGAGGATTTGTTGGAAAAGAAATGCTCGTGAATGGTAAATGAGATGAAAAATGGGTGATGGTGGTGAAAAGAATGGAATGATAGTAGTGAGTATGTATTGAATATAGTTCCCCCTCCCCAACTGATGTGGTTGCATGTCCTCATGCAGCCTAGCATGGGATGTGAAAGAAATGGAGCATGGTGAGGGAATTTTCCAAATTATCCATTGCTAGCATGTAAGGAATTGCATGATTAAAGTTTAGAAAACAACATACCCCCACTTACCCAAAAAGTAGATGAACAATGCAATAGGAATGTAGTTGATGCCTCTGGATCATGGAATGTGTCACTGCTACAGCAGCTGTAACTACTGGATCATGGGCAGTAAAGGAATCAGAACTGTTGTTGAATCATGGAGAATATGTAACTATAAATGTTTCTGCGGCTGTAACTGCTAGAACTATTGTAATGTGAAGTGGAGGAATCTGAACTGCTGCTGATAAATAATGGAAAATGTGGAAGGCAGAAAGTGGAACTATGGTATACTCATAGATCTGAATTCATGTTTCTGCAACTGCTGATGGAGTCATGAAAAATAATGTATAGTCTTCACCCGCTACAAAACCGAGTGGTACAATTCTAGTCATGCGAATAAATGTGTCGAGGTCAAGCATGAAGAGAAATCATTGGATTACCGGCCATTGATGGATACCATTAACCAATGCGAGGAAACTCACCAGTGATGTCAATGAGTGCCAAGGTACCCAAGTACATCTTGCGAAGTGCGAATAGATGTGATGATGTCGAGCCACTTGCAAGATCTGACGATCAATGGACATTGATGAATTCCCATGATTGTCAGCGAGAGAACTTGCCATTAAGGCATGCAAGCCTCTAGGTACTCAATAATGAACTCTAGTCTATATCCCAGATAAGGTGCTGAGGTCGATGGGAAAAGACTTGTTGAAAGGTGGGCCTTAATGAATCCCACATCAGTCAACGCGAGTTGGTATAAAAAGATGGTAGGACTATCAGTGAAAAGATCTCAGAGTCAAACAATGGATATGGCAAGGCCACTAGTAGAAAATGAGAAATTAATGACTAAAAAAATGACTAAAATCAGGCTATAAATGACTACTTTTTAGTCGGTGACTAATAGTAGCAAATTACCACTATCTTATAGCTAGTCGTATTTCAATAGTCATTAATAGCTTGACTTAGTAGTCACTGATTTAGTCATTGATTTACTTATTGATTTGGTCATTGATAAACAATGATTTAGTCATTGATAGTCAATGATTTAGTCATTATTTTAGTTATTGATAGTTAATGATTTAGTCATTGATTTAGTCACAGACTTAGTCATTGATTTAATCACTGAGTTAATCATTGATTTAGTCGTTGATTTAGTCACTGATTGCAACCATTAATGACCAAATATACGACTAAATAAACTACTAGATGTTAACATATTAATGACTAAGCTAAATACGACTAAGATATGAGAAATTAGATACTAATAGTCGTATATATGTGAATTTAGTCATTTTTGTAGTCACAAATTTATGATAGGGCACGGAGGAATCGAACCACCAGCCTCCTGCCTATAATTAGGCAGGCGCTCTACCATTGAGCTAGCACCCTTTAAGAAGTTGTTATTGTTTGACAATGATGATATTCAAACAAATTTATGATAGATATCAATCTACAAACTACATAATTATTACTATTACAACTTACCAGTAACTAGTATTTATGAAAGTAGTCATTTACGCAATGGAGAATTGTAAATAGGAAGGATCTACGTTGGATGATTTCGCAAATATCGACGTTTCGATCCCTACTATGGGAAGGGTAAGGAAGCTGTTGTGTCCCCATTACACCAATCATAGCAGGCACGCCTCGCTCCAAAGAAAACTGCACTTGGGCTTCATGTGAATCCCTTGGTGCAAATGACATGGTCAAAACATTTCTCTTCAAAATTTATACACCCCAACTTGCCACCTAAGCATGCCATAAGGATTTCAGATAAGGGCATATCCTCAAACTCCATAAATCATTGCAAAAACAAAATACAGGAATTATCACCAAACTTTGCCACCCGTGCATATATATAGTTGTCATTAATAATCTTAACCAGCTCGGGGAGGTATTTCACAATTAATATTCACCATTATCCTTTGTAAACTTTCTAGAGAAGCCAAGTTTGTTCACCTGCTATCTTGTTTCTCAAAGTCCATTTGTTTTAGCTCGAAACTTGAGGTAGACTTGATTTATGTTCATAACTCACCTATTGACATAATTATGTCTACAAGATTTAATATTTGTATTTTTTGTTTTTTATTGTAGGATATTTATTATTTAAAATGTCAAAAGCACAAGGAATAGGGAAGCTACCTTAAAATGGGCAGTTGAAGAAAGTCCCAACGCTTGGAAAGATGCAGATCCAATGTTGCTCACGGATACAAATCATTTAATTGGATTCCAAGATGACTTTGAGTGCCCAAATACATGTATAGAATGTTCATCAATGAAGACTTCCATAAGGACCATGATGACTTAGAGGTTTTTTGAAATATCAGAAAGCACATCCTTTATTTGTTTGCCGCCAAACCAATAATATTACCATATAACAATGTTGTCAAATCGATATTCAGACACATTAATCTTGGAATGAGATTAGTCATAAGTGAAGGTAGGGTTTCCATAGCTTATTTACAACCCTATTCATTCAAAATAATGTTCAAGCTGAAGAAAATTCAAGTGCTATTGAACAAAACATTTCTGGATGAGTACAAAGCCAAGGAATTCAATCAAGTAAAAAAATTGAAAGATTGGTGGACTGAATATAAGGCCTTCTTAGAAAAGAATAATTGGATGTATTCTACACAATACTTGAGATACCCATATCGGTTTATGAAAACCATGATTTTTATGTTATATGGTGAGGAGGGATCCTCTCATTTTAAAATAGAATGGAATCTATTGGCGCATCGTGTAGTAGACACATGGCATGATTTCAATTGGTTGAGCATCTTGTCTGTCAATCTTCTATGCTTCACTAGAGCCATTAAAAAGGTATAAAGATACAAAAACCAGAGTTTTTACATGTTATACTACATATTAGATGCAGTTTGATCCTATAACCCTTTTCCCAGAATGGGATGAGAGTGGAAACCTAGTCTTCTACCTATGCATGTATATTGTTGTGAATTGTGGTCCTCCAACTATAGGTTATATTTCTATAACAGAAATTAAAGCCTCGGAAAAATTAAAAGAGAAATGAAGGGTAACCATACCAGTCATGATAAATTCCAATAAGGCCTCTTTCATATATCACACCAAGTGTATTCCTTTTTGCAATGGTTGGGACAACATTCATAACCCAAACTTTGTCGGATGTAAGTGTTGCTGCAAAGCCACCAAGACCTGCATTCATGTCCATAACATTGCGATATCTACTCTCCCCAATATATTTGTTCATTCTTTTGTATCCTTTCACATGCTTTCTCCACAATTGTGTATCAGCGTTATATGTCTCAGCAGTAACACCTGATAATGAACCACTGAGAACTCTAGGAGGAACTGCATTCAAGCGCTTTGGGAACTTCTCCAAAATCTCTCCAGACACATCATTAGCATCACTGATTTCAGGCATTTGCGTAGTGCATCTTTTCATTCTCTTGTGCCTGGGGGGTCAGCAGATTTTATAAACATTATCAGATAAGCATAAAATTTCAATCATCTGAGTAAAACTAGGGCACTGTCAAAGCAAACTCTTCTTGTACTGTAATGAAATATGAAGCCAATTATGCAAACATGCTTGAAATTTTTTAAGATTTAGACAGTTAAACTTAAACCTGTCTGCAGCACAAGATCAATTCATGCATGGCCATTAAAATGTAAAAGCAGATAGGAAAATTCAAAACTCACATAAAAATGATGAAATCAAAATGTATCTCTGAATTGTATTAAAAATATAAAGTTGATTCAGGATAAAAGTTGATAATCCCTTGAATCTTGTAGAATTCACAATTAAAATCACAAATTATAATAGGTCAACGGCCATTCTATCAATTGTTACAAAGCAGTTCTCTAGATTTCTACATGTCAGAAAATTATGACAAACAAACAGACCATGTACTTCAGCTTAATAGCAGTGCAAGTTTAAATTTTTCATAGTCAACCACAATGACATTTTATTTCAAAGGAATCCTACAACCGCAATACACTTTGTAACATATCCATTGCAAGATTGATATCCAATTTAGAATTTGGCATGATATTAGTCTTCTAAAGGAAAAAAAGCCAATAGAAGAATACTTACAAGGACAGGTGTTAAATGCTCGTTTAATAGAATAACAAATGTAGCCAATACCTGGAATCTAAAAGCACATTCTAGGAAGGACAAAAATAGGTTTTAACTGTCAAACCCCAGGAATGTATTGGATCCTAGATTTAAACCTAAGAATACCTACAGCACTAAGTTTATGGTCCTGCTTAAGCACAAAAGTTCTTTTCCATAGATAGCTAACTGGTAGCTGATGCACTCTTAGCTAATGCGTGGATAATGGGTTGTTTCTAACAGAAAACTCATTTAACTAGAAGAAATAAAAAACAAGTAACCGATAACTTATTCGTGACACTTAACGTGTGACCTATTGGTGTTCACCAGCCACAAGTTAAGTGGCTATGCTAGTACACTAAGCAAATCAATGCAGTGATTTGTTTTTTATTAAATACAAAATTTCAATGCTTTGCCAATGCAAAGCATAAATGAATATCATGACCCTGATTATCGTGATATCATCATTTAAACTTAATATAAAGATGCAATCCTTCACATCTGCACACAGAGACAACTAACCAATCCAGATGAAGACACATTCTTGTAGAATCCCACAACTAGTGTCCCATCTCTTGTTTACCATCCTCCCTGATTGCTAGCTTCTTCTACTTGTTTACTCTCTCCTAGATTTGATTTATTTCTATTGTTTGATAAGGAGAGACCCCCTTTAATCCTATCTCCTCTTAAAAGTTACTAAAAAGAGACAGAGTGACCCTCATTTTTCTGGTAGTGTTCAGTATTCCAACATAATATCTTGAGAACAAAGAACATCACAGGCCATCACCAGTCATCTGTGGCTTTCTTCTAAAACTTTGTCAGTGAGTAAATTGTTCTTCTCCTGCTCTGGGAGGAAAGGCTCTGATAGTCATTTTGAAAGAGTACAGGATGACTCCGTTACTGTCATATTTTAGACCCTTTGTCCCCATATGGAAACTGAACCAATTGCTCTTTAACAAGTTAGTTACTGGGAGGAAAATTCCAAACCCTAGGTGATTGTTGTCCTTGTGTTCTCAACTAAACAAGACTCAAGTGATTGCAAAAATTCAACTTCTTCACATAGCAACAATCACACAAATAGTTGGAAAGTACACAGCAGGCACATAAAACTATTACACATCGAGCCTATTTAAGCTAGATATGGACATCAGTTTTAGAATACATGCCTCTAGTATGTATGGACAATATGTAGTTTTGATACTCTTTTTAAGTAATATAAATTAATAAATTACAATTTTTTTCCGGAGTAAATTTAAAAAGAAACCATTACACAAATACACAAGAATTTTTCCTTCAAATCAACTTACCATTGGCTTAATCAAAGCTCACAAGGAAATCTCCGCTGCTTATAAAAAATAGCAGCTGGATAGTAAACAAAGATAGCCCAAACCTGAGGTTTAAAGCCTGCTAAATAGAAATTAAACCTGCACAGAAATCCAAGAACTGATGTATGCCTATACAACCCTATCCTTATGATTGTACAGAGTGTACCATGATGATATGTGCCAAATAGTCTGTGTACCATGATGATATGAATTGTGAATTTGATTCGACTTTCTGAATTTATGGTCTCTCGGCTATTTACTTGTAAATCATGTATCTTTTCAATCAAATGCAGATTTGGGTTTTCTAATAATTAATGTAACTTTCTGATTTTATTCCCTTCTATATTGCTAGGTTTCTGGTGATCACTTTCCTCAAGGTTAAACAAGTGTCATGCCATGATCCTGGTCTCTCGGCTATTTACTTGTAAATCATGTATCTTTTCAATCAAATGCAGATTTGGGTTTTCTAATAATTAATGCAACTTTCTGATTTTATTTCCTTCTATATTGCTAGGTTTCTGGTGATCACTTTCCTCAAGGTTAAACAAGTGTCATGCCATGATCCTCTGGCAATACAGAAATGTGTTGGTATCTGCCATCCAACAGAATTCCTTGATTTACTTTTGGCATGTCAGAGAGCACTGAAATCAATCTTGTTGTCATACAATGAGGGTGAATTTCAAGTTAGAAGATCTTTATTGCCCATACTTTTTGAAAGCTCCTCTTCTTTCCTGTGGCTACTCAGGTCTATAGAGGTTGTTGCTCAATGCTTTTCCGAGTGTGCTCTGTGGAAGCCTTTCTTGAAAGACGACTTGACAGGGAATGTCAATCCTAGAAAACATCTTATATTTTCCATACTTGATCATACTTCTAGGACACTTATGTTAATCTGTGAAGATTTCTTTAATATAGCTGCAAGATCTCTAATTTGTGATGTTCAATGCACTTCAGATACATGCAGGGTTGTCAAATCCAGTAATACTCCTCAAAACTCCAACACAGATCCCATTTCCAAAAAAAAAGAGCACATGGATGTTCAAACACTGATTGAAGCTCTAGGAAAGACTTTGAGTCTTGAAGCAGGAAATACAGTTCGTTATTTAAAACAAAGCAACTTTGAGACCAATATTTGTTCAAATCAGTTAATTAGCACCTTAACAGGCAATTTTGAAGGGATGAGCGATGGGACAGAGGTTTTAGATGCATGTAAGCCTTATTGTGGATCATGGATTGGAGTTATTGCATTGACAGGTGCTATAAAAAGCATTATATGGGGGCTAGTGTCTGCCTTAGACAATCTTGATTAAGCGACAGCTCAGTTTACCAGGATGCCAACACCAGTTAAGCTACTCGATATTATGATTAATGACCACCAAAGAGCATGCTTGCTTTGTTAATATATGTTTTAGCAATGATAGGATTTTGTCTCAAAATGCTAAACCGAAGGAATACGATGAAAAGACGACAAACTCCAAATTCTCTAAGTGGAATATTCCAGCTTCAACATTATTAAGAGATTTTTCAGATACGAGTTGTATTGGAGAATCCATAAATAATGGCAAGAACAGTAATCATTTGAGGAAACCAATTAATTCAAAGCATAAGATACCTATAAATATCTAGCAATTTCATTTTATATGAAACCAAATATATGTTCATAATAAAACATAAGTGACCCTAGCCTACACAGGTAAGAAAGATAAACCCATCCAATTTATATTAAAAGTAATGATCACAATTTAAACCCCAAGTGCGTCTGGCCTACACAAGTAGAAAAGGTAAACCCATCCGATTTCACTTAAAAGGAATGATACAATGCAAGGTGTTTAAGAAAATGAAGAAAAAATGCACCAAATACTCCAAAGCTGGATACCTTGGCAGCTGCTTCTTCGGTTGCAAATTCCACATGCCCATAACCTCTATAGGAACCATCATCCCGTGTAGCCAGTCGTACATCAACCACCTCTCCAGCATCTTGGGAAAATTCAACACTAAAAATCAAAGCTAAGAACTCAAACTGAGAGAAGGCCAATTACCAAATTCTAGAAGTAACAACCACAATACTAGCTAATAATATTGAGAGCTACCAAAAGATGTCAAAACAAAAACTGAGTCAGAGAAACGTACACGTTGTCTGAATCAATAGAAAAGGACAGATTTCCTGCAAAGAGTGTCTTGACTCCAAGAGTTACTGGTGTCTTTGGTGTCTTTGGCGTCAAAGCCTGCAAATCAGAACAAAATCTGGCATTAATAACAATCTTAACAAAAAATGAAGACCCCAAGTGTTGCTGTGTTGACACCTATAGTTAGAACCTGCCTATGTTTTCTTCTGCCAATGGTGTTGTACTTAAGAGACCCATATTTTGTATAAAATGCCACTTTCATTTGCTGTTTGTTTATAATAACATTAAGGAAGAATTATATCAGAAAACTATAAAAGTGTGAAGTCGCAAAATAAATGGATTCACGCCTACAGAAATCGCCACATAGAAGCATATCAAAGTAAAAAGAGCAATAGATTTCTGGAGGATGGGTATCATTCTGTAACCCTTCTGTCTCAATGTCAGACTAGGACAGTAAGGATAAAAAACAATAAATATCAACATCAGGGATCTATGGTTCAATTGTTCAAAATTGTTCTTTGTAAAGAAAGGGACACGGATGGAGCTCTAACGATTTACAATGAAATGGAGGCCAAATCTATGTTTCCAACTATCTCTAGTTGTTCAGTTGTCCTTGGTCTCTTATGAAGAGAAGGGAGGGTGAAAGAATCATGCAAGCTTTTAAAGGCAGCATTGAAGAAGAGAATTGTGGTAGATGAAGTTGTTTGTGCAAAAGTAATTTATTGCCTGTGCAGAGAAGGTTGTTTGGATGAAGCTTTAGAACTGTGATAGGGGTACAAAGTTTAGAGTAATTGTGAGCAAAGAAAACACAGGGAACCTGAACAAAAATTTTCTGAGCTCCTCGTTGCATGGTTTCCCATCACATGTTCATCCAGGGAGTGCAGCTGTGGTCTCTTCTACCCTCTCTGTTGAGGGATTTTTGTATACAATTGAGCAATTTTTCAGAGCAAGAGATGCATTAGGGGGAATTAAGGTTGATGCAGAAGTTTTCAATAGTTTGCTTGAGGTCATAATGACCATAAAGTTTGACAGGCTATTTGAGGGTATACATGATAAATGTAGAATCATGTTCAATAATTTAATTCCCTCTATAGAAGAGAGATGTATGTATAGTGATCTATTTTTGCTGAAGAACATGGAAATCCTAGTAAAAGAAATGAACTCAAGCAAGGAGGTTAGCTTATTTATTAAAGAGCATCTACTTACAAGTGCAACTGATATGGTGGAATGCCTAAGAACGGATCCTAGTATAGTCATTTTGCTTAAGTTTTATTTGGGGAACACTGAGGACTCATTGATGTTGAACCAATCCAACAAGTTCTGGGAATTTCTTGGAGGCAATAGTAACTTTTTGCCTTTAATTGATGCTTTGGATGGATGCCATAATGAGTCACTGAATACGAAGGTGCTACAGCTGTTTGTTAATCTTTTAACAGGTGATCCGAGTTATATTAACTTGAAACACACCTTGCAAGAAAAGTTATTATTGATGGATTCATCTTCTTTGGCTTATATTTATGCATTCTTATATTTATTGCATATCAGACCACCAGCACTATCTCCGATGAGCAGAGCATGTTAATGACCATATGGTAAGAATAATCTGTAGGCTGCATTGCTCCTAATTAAACTCAAACTTGTGTATTCTAGGTATCGGTGGCATGCTAAATGTTGCCGGTTCTAACTTTCAACAAGGTATACAACATGCATCCTCAATAGTACCATGGCAAAGCACATGTCAATGTGCATAAACTTATAACCAAAGAGCCTGGAAAGAACAAGCATCTGCATAAAGCTCGCCATGATACAATGAAGTACCTACAGATCTCTTATCTCCTTTTCACATGTGCAGAGGCATCCACAAAAGGAGAAGCCAGAAAAAATGAGCCAGCAAGATCAAGCAATGTGTCCTGGTGATGTAACAGCTTCCTATCATGTCTGCTTTCAGAGGATGCTACTAAATATAGCAGCAAGCTTTTATGGTAACCTGCTCGTTTTGAATGGAAATGTTCATTATACTTCATGACTATGTTCTTTGCTCTACATTTCTCTTCATTAGGCTTCATGATTCTAAACATAGAACCACTAAAGATTAATGTCATTAAAAAAACAAGGTGAATGACAGAATCTCCTTGTCAGACATGCATGTAAAAAGGTTTTAGGCCAAGTAAAGAAGCATTGTACATTACAATGATCCCAGGCCAAAAGTGCTGCATATCGATTTCGTTGCAAGAAGCAAACATCAGACCTCAAAACAGACTTAAATTTATCTCACCACTAGTTGCAAATATCTCAGAACTGACTAAAAATTATCTTCCAACTACCCTTATAAATATAACTAAAATGAAAATCCATTATTATATTGAACAATGAGATTTGGCGAATCTGTATCATATTTGTCTAGGGTGTTAATCCATAGTGACACTACAAAGAGAAGACATTAGAAAAAGAATAAACAATATGAAAAGCAATATTCTTAATGATTTTTGAGACTTCTTTGGGAGCCGTAATATATACTATACTACAAAATCCACCTAAATATCATTCGAACTACAAAGTGCAAAATAGAGACTTCTATACATGGACGAGGTTCATGGAATACTGCAAAGGTGATATGCATTCATCCATACTAGAAGAGTCAAGCAAATTTGATGCCAGGAAATAATAATGGCTTATAGAATATTTCATATTATAAATTTAAGGAGAAACATCCGGGAAAGAAACCTGCACATAACTGTCAAAACTGTCAAAATACATAAAAGAAATTTCCTATCAAATACACAACTTAGCATTGCGAAACAGCCATACATGTGAACATATGATTCAACCAAAAGAAAATATCTGAGGCATACAGGATTTTGATACATAATATAAAACAGATACCATGAGGCTTGCAGAGGAAAGAATTGGGGAAAATAAATCATCATAAGTTGGTTCTAGAGGTGACTAAACCCCACTTCTTTGATAGGGTACCATCCATCCATGGCATTAGGTCGTTCAAAATTCAGAGTATTCTCAAAGTTAATAACAGATAAATTTTACACAAGTCTCCCAAGCTGACCAAATTTCACTGACTTAAGCTTGATTTGTTTCTGCCTAAGCTCAACTTGACCTTAAGATCTGTAGAGTTACAGCCATGGATAAATCCTATAAGGGCTAAGCATCACTGGTACTCATCCTACTGCAGCTAACATGATATTTGTGGATGGTTGAAAAATGCATTACGATTAAATATACATATTACAAATAAGGTTTGAATTATAAGAATAGACAAATCAAAAAGTATCACTGAAATTTATCTGAATACTGTTTCAGTATCTTGTTGTAAAACTGTTGATTCCTTAGTTTGTAGTTCGCTAGTTTCGTTGCTTATTTCTTCATCTGCAGATGATTGTCTAACTATACTCCACACAGTTCTCTCTATCTCAGCCTTATCAACAGAGGGGAATACTGCATACAGCATGATACAAAGAAAACTTGCATCTTCTTCTTCTATCACGTCACCATCAATGGAGCATTTACAGATAGCCTCTAAAGCTTTTGCTGCACGGGCTTCAACAGGTACGTCTGGAAGAGAAGACTTAGACTTCTCTCATTTCTGCAAGAAAAGGATTTCAAATTCCAAAATGACAAAAATCATTTTCATAACCAACTTCCTTTAAAAACGATGAAGCATAAAAAAATAACATTCAAGGGCACAATTTTAGAGGCATCCATCTGAAGATGAGTCCTCAGTTACTGAAGATTGCTTCAAAACCTTTTGATGTAGCAAAAAAATGTATTGAGTAGAAATATCAATGTTTCATTTTTAGTTCCACTCTAGACGAATCAATATCATGGTTAGGTTTGACTAATTTCAATCTTGCAAGGTCTTGGGAAGAATCATGCAAGTTCCACAAACTGTGCTTTTCAGAATAAATGTAAAATTCCAGAAGTATGCTTGGATGATGCCAACTTCAAATTACATTAAGAAGTTGGTTATGGTATCAAGGCCACATGCCATTGCCTGGTAAGTTAATGCAAACATTTGGTACTGAAAGTGGCAAAGAACACAATTAATTTTATAGGGAATCATTTTGTACAAATTATGTTGATAACCCAAGAACTGTCATATATGTTAGCTTATTAAGTAGTTCCATTGATCATCCCCATTCTGTTTCATATGAGTGTTCAAAACCTGAACATTAAAATAATGAAGCCAGTTCTCCATCTGTCATCAAGAATCCAAATATTTTACGTTACAATAGGAATAAGTTTCTTACCAGACTCCCTGAAAAGGGAAAAGGTAGAAAACCAGAGGTAATCAGGCAGGTTAGCCGTTAAGTTGGTTATTCATAAGCAAAGTTTCAGACATGTCCTCTTTTAGGGGGGGAGTACTTCAAGAAACATGTTTCAAAGGGACTAATCACCGCAAAGAGTAGAATTCCTTCAGCTATGTTGCCAAGTCTAATGGGCAATTAATATGTCAAAATTACCCAGAACTTGCATAGAGCCTCATCTGTTTAAAACTCATGTCATACAACTGGGGTAGACCACAGCCAGAATGGAACTCTAGTGAATGGCTTAACAATACCTTGACCTCATCGGCAAACCAATGCCCTGTTGACAACAGCTTAAATTTAAAAAATATTCAACCCCATGGCATTAAATAAATAAAAATTGGTCTTCCATAATCAGCATACCTTAATAGAACAGGGCCAACAAGAATTGCAGTGAACTGAACAGCAGGTCAAGTGATAAAATGCTAGACTTACCGTGGAGGCCTCATCCATGAGTATACTAAAATAGTCCTCTTCATACTGAATATCAAAGGAAACACGCAGCTTGGTGGCACCGAGCAGAATCTCATCCGACTTCACCAGCCCTGCCCCGACAGTGGCGACCCAGCACCACATCAGCACAAAACGAGGGTTTCCCATCTGCAAAGAAAAATAACACCACCACCCAACTCAGAAAAATAACAACAAACAATAAAAATTGATTGCAAATGTCCGAGGGACTTACCTTGCCATGGCGGTCGCGGAATTCATAGAAGGCCATGGAGGCCTCTGGGGGGCATCTGTTCTCGGCCCTCTTGCAGAATTCAGCAAAGTCAATGCACTCACCGGCAACGCCCCCCTCCTCATTGATGAGCCTGTACAAGAGCCCCACAACGGGCAGAGCTCCTATGATTTTGCTCGTAATATCCTTCACTCTATCGGGCTTCTCTAGGTATGCCCTCGCCAGGCCTCCGCTTGCTCATTGTTTGATGGGCCTAGAAGGGATCTGGATGCTGCAGCATCTCTGGAATGGTAAAGAATTTGGGTGTAGATGGAGTCTGAGCTTTATTTTGAGGTGGGTGTGATTGAATTTTGATGGGCACATAGAGGAATTGGGATTGGCTTTTAATGGTGATCGGAAGGATGTAGTTGTGGGAGTTTATAATGTAGATACTGACTAAGAATTTAACAAATAAAGAGTTTAAATGGACCGTTGGACAATTGATTTTGGGTAATTGTTTTACATGGAAGGATATCAATCAGAAATTTTAAAAATGGGTTGGCATGTCTTTCTTTTTTCAGAGGAGGTTGGCATGTCTTTCATCTCTTATATTGACAAACTTTTTAATCTAGTGGTTAAGCAAAGTATATTTATTTATTGAACTTAAAGTTTTATTATTCCTAGTTTTACATTATGATTGAAGTGGATGTTGACTTAGGACTTCTGGCTGAGCTGAAGATTCAATGGGGTGCAGAAAAATTCTCTCAACAACTCAATATATGGAGGCTCCCTTTTCACTATTGTCGTTATAGACAAACAAGCCATTTAAAAATCAATTCCGTAGCTTTTCATCCTTCTAAGGGGATTATGGGATTTAGAGATAGAAGGACACAATTTAAAGGTGGGGAGATGTCGGGTTCGTTTGGTAATGATCATCCCACCTCGACTGGTTCAAACGAAATGGAGATATTAAAGCCTTCCATCTTGTCTATGTCTATAGTTTCTACCTTCACAAGTAATTTAATACTTTTATTTCCCGACTTTTTTAATTCCCTAACAAGTGAAGAAGTTGGTTTCCTTAGGGATTATGAGGAGAAAATACTAGTTGGTTCTTCTTTTTGGGGGGGCTCTCAGAAGGTTAAATTTCCTCCTTCTCTTAAGGGTTTATAGGGTCCTCCTATTCAATAGTCTTTGTCAACTAATAATGTATGTGTAGTTGGTGCTTCTCAAGGTTGTCATGATGTGGAGGGCATAGAATAAATGTTTGCTAGGAGAGAGGTTCATGTCTGCTCCTCTTCCG
>LPNX010937895.1:289067-322726 GCA_001517045.1 Pseudotsuga menziesii
TCCACGTCAGAATCGAACTCCCTATACAGGTGCTTGAAGGATAAAGAAAGAAAACAATTCTTTAGGAGCCCAATCCTTTTAAACCAACAATCATATATAACTTAGTGACTGCAACTTGGTGAGACCTCTGGCCCAATCAATTATCATGACCTTTGATTCGCCAAAAATAGAAAGATAGATAATAATAAAAAATTTGCGAACCATAAAAGCCCCCATAAGGCTAAAATTTCATGCAATTGCTCTGTTGGATCTCTGAAGATCGAGGTGCATGGCACTAATATTACTAATAGAAGGTAGACAACTTACAAAAATTACACTTCATTGCCAAATTTGCAATTTTCCATGACACAGTTAAAAATGACTAACATAAATGACTAATTCATATTCTTCTAGCTAGTCATTTTTTATGTCGTGACTAAATTAGTCATTTATTTTAGTCATTTTTAACTCTGTCACTTATTATCTAGTCATATTTGTTAACTGGTGACTAAATTAGTCGTTAATTTTAGTCGTTTATAGTTGAGTCAATCAAAATTGCTCATATTTAGTAGTAAATCACTTGGAAAACCTGTGGTGACTAGAATTTTTAGTCACCTAGTAGCTAATTCCTCATTTTGTACTAGTGGGCTATGTAGTCATGGAAAGGGAGCTGGCTTTATTCAGAAGACAAACTGGAATGGAAAAATGAACTGAAAAAAATAAAGGGATGTATGCAAATCAAAAAGATAGGCATGTGTGAAGTCATGACAGATAAAGCGACAGAAAGTGGACTTCAAGACATGGATGGTGAAGGTGCTTTGAAGGAGAAATATGGATAAACAATCATGATGCAAATGAGTTTATCGATGGTTTCTATGTAACAACCAATGTTATGATGTTTATCAGCAAACGTCATGAGTAACAACTCCTTCTGGCTGTCTATCAAAGAATGTTTCTTAAAAGTTTTGTGTTTCTTTGAAAAGTCACTTCAGCAACAAAATGCGACTGTCTCTGAAACCTGGAAAAAAACTTTAGTACAAAATTCTGCATGAAAACTCATTAGTGAATATTTATTGAATATAGTTCTCCCTCCCGAACTGATCTGGTTGCATGTCCTCATGCAACCTAGCATAAAAATTGTGAGAAGTTCGTAAAAGAAAACATATCATGCAGAAAGAAGTACATAAGCTGCAAAGAAAATTATATGTTTCCCATGCTGGTTTCATCTATGATTATTGTCAAAGTGACTTTAAGAAAAACAATTCAACGTTAATCATAAAAGCAATTTCAGGAAAAATGAAAACGTCCATTTGCAACTTTATTTTTGTTTTGGTTCTTATTTTTTTAACTTTTTGTGATTTTTTAAATATATATATATATATATATATATATTTGCAAAATGTAAAACAAAAGAAATAATTTTTATAATTTTATATATTTTTCTTGTTTTTGTTTTATTTTTACAACACACCAAAATAAAATAAAAATAATGGCAAAAACACTCAAAATTAAATTTACCCGATCATAGTTGTAACAACCCATCCAACTGCGACAGCAATGACTGCAACACACAGCGGCGACAACGAGCTGTAACAACCACCAGTAGCTACCCCATATCGATTTGCTTCTCACCTTCCTCCTTTTTATGGTTTTATGAGCGGTCCAATTATTTCTACGATTATAATATTTTTAATTGATGCTTTGTTCAGCCTTTGTTCATCCTTCATAGAACTATGTTCATCCTTCACAAAACTATGTTCAGCCTTTGTTCAGCCTTCCTAAAACTATGTTCAACCTTCACAAAACTAAGTTCAGCCCTCACAAAAATATGTTAATCCCTCACATAACTATGTTCAGCCTTCAAAAAACTATGTTCAACCCTCACAGAACTATGTTCAGCCTTCACAAAACTATGTTCAGCTGCTTGGAACCAGCTGCAACAGTAAATCTGGAAAATATCCTCCCAAATAACTAGCTGTATATTGTAAATCGTGGCTTTGTTTGGAAATTTCCTTGTGATTCAAGTAAAGGAGGATGTTATGCACAAAACCCATGTCTTGTATTTTCAAAATTTATTTCCATATGCCCACAAATAGAGACGCGAGTCAAGGTGTTCTTATCTGGGGTGCATGTTGGACCGGTGTAGACTACCTGACAGTGTTTTGGTAATAAATTATTTGTTTCATGCCCGATTTGAATGATTCAAAAGCCAAAAGAAAGTGTATTCATAGGGCTAATTCCAGTAGAAATAGGTTTTAAAAATTCTATGGTATGGTATGTCATATAATCTGAATAACATCCTGCATCATAATGTTGTTTGTGAGTTTCAACCAAGACCAACGGTCACTATTTTGAGTACAACTGTTTCGTTAAAAGATGGATTTATGTGATTCCAATTGGAGATGAAAACCGATTCACCTATGTATCTCTAATAGAAACATGTTTTGAATAAAATAATAATTTATGGGTCAAATATGCCAATGAACAGCTGAGAAAGCAGATTTTTTAGAGTGCAGATTTAGGATAGGTAGTCAGTATTTTGGGCATATATTCTCCGTACGATATCAAAATAGAATGATTCAAATTGTTTTGTAAACTAGATTTATAGGAGAGTATGCAGTATAAACATGGTTTTAAAATTCATCCATTAGGTCTCATAAAACGTGACTGTCCCAACTATGTTCTTGAGCTGCCTACTCCACCCCCAGTCAGTATTTTGACCATATCTTTTTCGTTTTATAACCAAATTGAAGAATTCAAATTGGATTGGAAACTATACTTAAATGTATACTTTGCATAGAAACAAGTTTTAAAACTAAGCCCCTATGGTCCCTAAAAATAGGACTGTATCGACTGTGTTTTAACGAATTTTAACAAGCCAAAATGTCAAAAAAATGCAATAGATTTGCGTTGTTTCAGCTTGGAGTTGCAGCTGTTTTTCAGCATTATAATTTCAGCATTTGTTCAGCTTAAAAATGAAATTGCATACCATTTTTATTTAACAATTGAAAAAGGTTTTAGCAAATGGAGATAATGAATTGCAAAATAGAGATGAAATCAATTAAGCATGTTGCAAAACATTAATTATTCATTCCTGAAAATTTTAGAAACATCCTACTTTCTGATCCTCGTGATCGCACGAAGTGCGGAGGAGAGCATACTTATTCTAGGTGAAATCAAAGACTAGAAATAAAATCCTACCTACTCTATGCTAATTTGGAATTAGAAAAGAGTTACGTGTAATCAAATAGCTAGTGTAGCCATACACGCAACAGTAATAGGAATATATTATCTTTCAATCCCATGAATGAACAATGGCAATATACAAAGATGAACGAATTTAATTGTTGTGGTTGTGATCTAACTAAATAAAAATAAAAACTAAATTGTTCTAACCTCATACTCGCTTGAAACCATCATTCGATAGGGCTTTCGTAGGCATAGTTTTCACTCCTCAGATCATGCTGCAACTCCTCGTGGTCCTCCTCCATCTCCTGTTCGTCTTCATCGATCTCATGTTCAAATACTTGTTTGCCTTCACATGTGCAGGATTTTTCGGATGATGATTCCTCGTTTGATTCTGGAGAAGTAGTTAAATCTCTTATTGTTGCCAAGACCTCCTCTTCCTGGGAAGAGGAAAATCCAACTTTTCCCAAGGCATGAGTGAGTAGTTCTAGACTTATACTCATTGTTAAACCATGTTGAAAAATGGATTCTTACAGCACCCAAGACCGAAATTTGAAAATCTTAAATAAAAACAAACCATTTATAATAATAAAAAAACACTCTAAAAATAAATAAATAACTCTTCACAGTTGCAGAAATTAAACACTCTTGCAAAAATTGAAATTTAAACTACCACACTTGCATGTATTGAAATCTACACTACCACACTTGCAAGAATTGAAATCTACGCTATCACACTTGCAGGAATCGAAATCTACACTACCACACTTGTAGGGATTGAAATCTACGCTACCACACTTGCAGGAATCGAAATCTACACTACCACACTTGCATGAATTGAAATCTACACTACCACACTTGCAGGAATTGAAATCTACACATCAATCCATCGTGCTTCCTCGGCAACGGCGCCAAAATGTTGGGCCAAATTAATGTCGTTTTAATTTCGTTGTAGTAATTTCCCAACCATTTAATTTTTCAATCCGAGGTTCGTAGTCTTACGAAGCACCTGCAAAGTATATGCAAAATTGAAGTGAAATTAAGCTAATCTAACCCCCCGTGAAACTAAGACTAATCTAATCTAACCTCCCTTAAACTGAAACAAGCAATCGCTAATCTAATGCTAGAAGATGAAACACATGGCTGAAAGTAAATTGCATAAAAGAAAGACAACATATGAAGAGCAACAAGACAACACATGTGAGCTCACATTAACAATCAAGCAATCTGAATTTACATCAGAAGAATAAATGGCAAATCATGAAAGCATCAAAACCAATATTATGAACAAAATCTAAGAATTCCCTTCTCCATATTACAAAGTCAAGACTAACTTCTACAATCTACTATTCTCTAAGATAATCTAAGATCTAAAATATTCTAAGATAATATCCCATTTAATAATTATTATGAAATGAAGAGAGAGCACTCTCTTTTATACATGAAGGAAATAACCATTTCATAATGAGAGATCCACTATTCACTCAACCACTCAACTACTTTCCTATTATTACAAGATATGATCCCTTCAAATCCTCCACATATCTTTCACAAATTCTCCACGTGTATCTCAACCAAATCTCCATGATCTTCTCCTTGGAATATTCTTTGCATAACTATCTCCTTGAAATGATGGAGGAGATATACGTGAAGTATTTTCTTTGAATTAATCCTTCACATATTCCTACACATTACAAAGCTCATCCATACTTTGAAGTATTCGTGAAAAACATGTTAATTTTCTAATATTTAATCATAAATTCACTTATAATACTAAAAATAAATAAAGTGGAAATAATAAGGTGAAACCCACATATATGTATGGAAATGGTATGATAAAAGGTTAATGGGACGATGAAATGTGAGGAATAGAGGAAGATAAAGTGGATGAAAAAGGGACATTTCTGCGTCCCAACAATAGTAACTTAACTACTTAAGAAACAAAATTGTAAATTTTCAGTATAACAATAATACTATTATCAACATTGAAAACTGTGCTTCTAAACCCTACTCTAATAAATATAAACTTTCTTATCCATTACAAAACATATTTATGAAATATGATAGATTCCAACTTCTCCATTTTAAAAGGAAAGCTATCAAAATCTAAATATTGCTTATACAAATATAAAAAAATCACAAGTTGGCCTTTTAACCTAAATATCAAAACTGTCTATTAATACCAAACTCTTAGTTAATCTTTTACGAAATAGTTTGCACAAACAAGAATTGCAACAACATTGTCAAATGTCTTTACCCAGTTCATAGCCATGGAATAAATTACAACCAAGTGTTGTCATAACAGAAAACTTTTACAAATATTAACACACAGTGCAACCAAATTTACAAAAGGAAAACAAATGATAACAAATATTTATACTCGGGCATGTAGGCTTTGTCTCTTTAAAAAGAAAAAACTATAAACAGAGTTTAATTTATCAATAAAGTAACCAACAGACACCATGTTTTCTTCTTCATAAAAAACATAATGCCTTAACATATTCGTAGCCACGAAGGAGTTACAGTGGTCGAGCAAAAAGGCCGAGGAAGCTTCCACATAACTTAACCAGCTTTGCAAAACGATAACAAAACCCTGGAATGGTAATTTTCTTACCCTAAATCGACTTTACAAGAGCCGTAGCACATTTACAAAACCCAAAGGGATATCACCAAGGACGGCCTTACGGCCTCCATCTTTTTCTTTTCCAAAAACCAAACAGCAAGTTGTTACAAGCAGGGAACACTGTAATAAACATATTACAAATACCATCGACATTACTGTAGCCACAATCAACAAAGGGTGCCCAAGGTTGGGACTAGGGCTTACCAAGCCTTTCTCGCTCACCCTTCAACTTCAGTGGAGTCACCTTCAACATACGACTGGGCTTTGCCAAGAACTTTTACCTACCATTCAAATAAACAGCATTGAACTGTTAGTAAATAGTTTGGTATAAATCAAAGTAAAGAAGAATGCTGGAAGATTCTCGATACAACTTACCAGTCTTAAACGTTGAGACTGCTAACGCCACGACTAAGTATTAAGGAAACAAATATGGCAAATAACCAGAGCAGTGAGCCTACTAATTCCATGGACGAGTTTGAAGGGAAGAATAATGGTGAAGAACCAGAACATTAACTTGCTAACGCTGCAGCCAAAAAAACAAGAACGTTAACTTCTGTATAGACCCGAGGAGGCCGAGGGCCTGTCGGCTCATATCTC
The DNA here is from genome assembly GCA_001517045.1 of Pseudotsuga menziesii. Classification (NCBI taxonomy): domain Eukaryota; kingdom Viridiplantae; phylum Streptophyta; class Pinopsida; order Pinales; family Pinaceae; genus Pseudotsuga; species Pseudotsuga menziesii. The sequence continues at coordinate 295,453 of LPNX010937895.1, forward strand.
CATCGAAACAATCCACTTGTGAAAAAAAAATGTGTTTTAAGGTAACTTGATTGTAGAGGATTAGGGTTTAATGCCAAAGCCCTCCATCCAGCGAGAATCCACCACGTGGGTTCCACTTCATTCGAAATTCTTTTTGGTATTGATATAGTTTTATCCACTTGTCAACCCTGCAAAGTATATAAAATAATACTATTACATTTGTTAAGAAACAAACAAATTGTCGTGTGCATGTAGAAGCTTTGAACTAGTTTATAACAATTTGTGTTATGCATTATGGAGTTTTAGCTAGATTGTAGTTATAGTTTTATGCACCAATTATATGCCTAGGTTTGTATTTTCTTTGTAATTAGTTTAGTTGCCAAGATAAGAATGTTAATTCTTAGGTAAGTTCTAGGGTTAACATGGATAAAATCCATAGTTATAAATCATTGGGAAGGTATTAGGGCTGCTAGTAACAAAAATAACTAGAAGCATGTTTGGGATAATCATATACAATCAATCATATAATTCAAGTGTTTAGAACAAATAATCACGCTATCAACTCAAATTGTTACCTAGGTAGAGTAGTCTTTGTTATAGGAATAGGAACTCTTCCACTTCAATAATCTAGATATTAAATAGAGTTTAAGGATATTTTCTAGCTTACTCGTTTGGTCTTCCGAGTTTTATGTTTCTTACATCGTAAACCTGGAAGTAAGTTTTACTTGTGAGTCCTGTACAAGCATCGTATCTGCGTTAGCTTTGAAAAAACTAAGTAAGCCTTAGGCTAACCTCAAGGCCCCTTCAGTAAGAAAATAAAAACAACCATAAGAATCTTACACTTTCTAAAGAAGATAATCATCAGCATCATACACATTCTTACAAACAACCAATGATCAGAATACAATAATTTAAAACTCATTAACTTTTGAAAACATTTTATTCAAGACTAAATATAGTTAGTAGCATGTGACTTACAAGTTAGTAAGTAAAATTCTGTATCATTTTAGTTACAGTTAACAAAAGAGAATTAACTCCTAAGTTTATCTTAATATCTTGTCTTGTAATCTATCTGTTAAACTAGACTTTTTTACTATGAGTTGGCATTTAATATTACATAGAAAAAATTTAATTTTTTGTGAATTTTAGGGGATGTTACATATCGTATCGGAGCCCACGTTCACACACTAGGCCTAAAGTGGCTCAGCGCACGTAAACAAAAAGTAACTAGAAAAGTATGGATATTGATTTATGATTTTAAATGTTGTTGTACAGAATATTTCTGAATTAGATTTACAGGTATGGAAGGACTCGAAGAGTATGCTGAAGAGAGGTCCCTGTTAAATGAACAAAATAATTATGGAAAAGAACCTGCTAAAGAAGATATAACTAATAACTCATATGAATTACTGCAAACAGTTAAGGATCTAAAAACTGAAATGGAGATTGTTAAAAAAGAAAATGAGAGAATCCTAAGAGCTTAGGAGGAGCTGAATCAAATACTATTGGAAAATTTTTATAATGAAGAAAATGATAAACAGAAAGAATCTGATACTATATCCTATGAACATAAGAGTAAAAGGTCAAAACACTCTAAAATTGAAAGCAATTCTTCTTCTAAAATTAACTAGAATTCACACAGAAAGAAACACCAAAATTCTAGTGACAGTAGTGAGAGTATTTATCGCTCTAGAAAGAAGAAATGCAACCCTTATGAAGAGATTTCTGGAGAGTTCAAAAAGATTAAACCACCAGCTTTTCATGGAGAAATAGAAAAAGGAGAGGAATTTGAAGCATGGTTGTCCAGAATGAAAAAGTACTTTCAGATATATAATTATTCAAATCAGTTAAAAGTGAGGATGGCCATATATAACTTAACTGGAAAAGCCGACATCTAGTGGCAGGACATAAAGCGAGTTAAGGGCATAAAAGAGAAGAATATAAACTGGTGCACTTTTATGAAGTACTTTAAAATAATTTTTAGTCAAAGCAATATTACGAGGAACGAGCTAAATAATTTTATGACCTAAGGTTGGGAACCATGAGTATGAAAGAATTAAGTAGTAAATTTTTAAGCTTACTGCGATATGTACCTTATATTGTTGATGAAAAACCCGTAGTACAACGGTTTCTGAGCTGTTTACCTTTTCATATTAAGGATAGAATTGAATATGACAATACAAAGACCCTTGAAGAGGCCATGTGAAAAGCATATTTCTGCTATGAGCATAACAGGAAAAGGGAGAACATGCCAAACTAGAAAACAAAAAGGCCTAATAATAATTTTGAATCAAGGAAGAAAAATTTCACACCTAATCAAAATTTTAAGCATAATAACTCACGCAATATTCCCAATAGAAAATTTCAAGGAAGTAATTCAAAAGGTAACCCACAGCAAAACCCTACTGTCACAAGAAATAAAGAATTTACAAATAATCACAGTAATTATGTTAAAAATAATGAACCTAAGGAACCAATAAAATGATGGGAATGTCAGGGACCTCACTCTACATCAGTCTGTCCTAACAAAAAGAAGACCATCAACAACATTCATGTTGTGCATGAAGAAACAATGGTTGGTGATTTAGCGAGAGGAATGCCCAGAATTAATGCAGCACTTGAAAACAGACAGGCTAAATATCAGACTTCCATGGTGGAAGTAGAAGGTATGCTGAACCATAAACACATTTCTATTTTAATTTACCCAGGGGCTAGCCTGAGTTATGTCTCTCCCAGTTTAGTAGAGAAAAGTAAACTACCAGTAGAAAAATTTGCAAAGTCATGGCTGATTCAATTAGCTACAGGAGCAAAAAGGAAAGTAATTGATTTTGTGAAAGATTGTACATTATTTGTGGATCAGTTTGAAACTTATGTAAAGTTGAATGTACTTTCGTTAGGATCCTATGATGTAGTAATTAGAATGGATTGGTTAGAACTGTTGATGTATTTGTAACTTTAGAATGTATTCACTTGTATATATTATATTGTACCCCGATATTCCTATCGGGAGAATCATTTGTATTTCATTGTACCCCGATGCTCCTATCGACAAAGTCGTTAATATAATAAAGTCAAGTAAATTCATTGAGGTTAACCCTCCATTGTAATTCGGGGCAATAGTCCCCACAGCTGAGTTGAGGTTAACCCTCCTTGTTGATCGAGGGGCAAAGTCCCCACAGTTATGGGTTACTAGGTTTATTAGACTCTCCTAGAGATGTCAGCCCTGGTAAGTAATTGTTAAGTTGAAAATTAGTATTAATAGAGAGTGAGCCTCTCTATTTTACACACACACTCACCCAGCGATAGCGCATAGGTGAGAGAAGAGAAGCTCACACAAGTGAGAGAGAGAGAACAAATGTTGGAGATCATCTTTCGTTCTTTGGATTTTACTATTGCCATTGGTGCTCATTCTATCTCTAAGGAAGTTGCGGGGTTTTCACCTTTATGTTTTCCCCGAGGACAATGTTTGTGTCTCTTGTCTCTTGTGATTATTGTTGTGCATGTTATTCTCTCAGATAAGATCCTAGATCATATTGCTTAAATGATAAAAATCTAACATGGTATCAGAGCTAACCTGAGAAGAAGACATTGTGCATCTAAAGAAGCTAGGGATTCTTACTTTTTGGGTCTCTCTCCACGATCCATCAACAAAAGGAGGCTAGGATAACTCTCCATTGAAGGGCGCATCTTTCTGTCGAAGCAGAATTTGGTTTCGGGCATTTTCAGTTTTTGTTGTGGGAAATTAGGGTTTTTTACAGAAGAGGAATTTTTGAGTGAGCCCAGCATAGGATTGATGTCCTCATCAAAATCAAAGTTTAGAGACCAAGGTCGACGTTTTTGGTTGAGTAAAAATCTGGGAAAGTCAAACCCTAGTTTGACCCTGGGCCTGAAAAACCCTAAAATACCAAAATGGGTAGTTTTGGTACATTCAATATATCTCAGGATTGAAGAAGTCTCAGGGGCCAAAGATAAAATCCTGATGTTCCCTGTGTAAAACTTTTATCCTCAGATTCTCTATATTCAAGGAGATATGATTCCTCCAAATCAGGGTTCCAACCTCTTCCAAGATTCATCCCTAAACAAGACACCTAGGGAGAATTGATATATCTCGGGCCACGAAGGTCCAAATTAAATTTGTCAATATGTTCCAGATATGGAGCAAACTATAGTTTCTTTGATAAAAAATTCAGACCTTGATGATGAAACAGGGACACTTGGCAGTCAGTATAAGTTTGCTATGTTAAACAATCCTGAAATAAGTCACCTTAGGAAACCTATCATAAGCCCCAATTGGTGAAACCAATTCTACCCAAACCTATGGTGTTGGAAATAGAACAGATGAGGCTACTGTAGTACAAAATTTCAAAAATAGAGGATCAGTAATTTCAGAGAGACCGCAAAAACAATATTAGGCATTTCTGCAGAGGAAATTGGAAAACTAGGGATTTTTGTTCCAGGAGCTTCCCTCCACTATTTTTAGAAAAAAGAGTACATTGGACAGCTCGCCTTGAAGAGGCCCATATTTATATCCAATCATATCTGAAAGATTCCAAGTTTTGAAAATTAGGGTTTCTCTGACAAACCCTAAATCAGCCAGCCCCAGAACCAGGACGGACACCTCAAATCGGTAAGATCTAATCTTTTGCTATTTACAGTTGAGATTCTCATTTCAAGATGACTAATCACACCAGCTTGATGACAATCTTGGTGAAGATGAAAACTTCCAAGCATGGAAGTATAGGATTTCACTAGTTCTTGAAGAAAATGAATTGGACACCTACATAAGTGGAGAGGTTCTAGTTCCAGAGGGAGATGAGGCTAAAATCCTTACACAAGAAGAACTTGGTCAAGGCCAAGAAGATCATTGCTGATTCAATCAAGAATCACCTTATACCACAAGTGTCTTCCCTAAAGACACCTAAATATATGTTTGATTCATTGACAAATCTATTTGAAGGGAAGAACATAAATCGAAAGATGACTTTGAGAAACCAATTGAAGAATGTGAAGATCCAGAATGCAGAGACCATACAGTCATACTTTACAAGGGTCTCTCAAATCAAAGAACAACTTGAAGCAGTAGAAGAAGAAGTGGAGAATGCAGAAGTTGTGATAACCACCTTGAATGGCCTCCCAAGATCATGGGATTCATTCATTCGAGGAATGTGTGCCAGAAGGAAGTGATTACTTTCAGCAGACTCTGGGAAGAGCACACACAAGATGAAGCTCAACCCATAATAAGAGAAGAGAAGATGGGAGCAACTGAAGATCAAGCACTCACGATTCAAAGAAGATCCCTCAAGTGATGAGGAATATGAAGAACTCAATTCTTGAAGAACCTCTTATCCATCTTAAGAATTTGGATAAGAAATGATATTGTTATGAATAAAGAAGATGATGAATTTGAAAGAAGGAGTCTACCCACGAAACAAATAAATATAAGTATTCAATTGTCATTTCATGATATTGTTTTGTTATGCATTTGTTTATATTCAGTTGATGTATTATGCATGATAGAATGTTTGCATTAATGACAGTATACTACTAATATGCATGTGATGGGTAAGTAGCTCATGGTGCTATACAACTCTCCATTGCTACTTATCTAGAATGAAACCTCTTTGCTGACATATAGGATTAGTGCACAGTCTCAATGATGTCTTGGTAGAGATGGAAGGCATCTAGAACGTTTCTGTGAGATATGGATGAATGTTGTATTGGCTAAAATAGTTGCATGATTATATCATTATGCATAAGAAATTGACATTATGTATATGCCTAATCAAATTTTTATAACCATACAACTGGTGCATTTGACTTGTAGGAAAGATCACGTCCAATCACCTACAAGAAAAGAAGGATGAGACTTGTTCCAAAGAACAAGTGATGACAGTTCAAGAAATTATCCAAAATGAAGAATAGTATGATGAGACTTCAAGAGGCCTCAGAGACACTCTAGTTATGTGACACTGTTGAGCGACATCATTGATGCAGAGCCTTCCAAATATGAAGAAGTAGCCAAGAAGAAAGGGAAGGAGAGTAATAGTTCAAGAAGAATGATGTCTAGGATGCAATATCGAGACCTGAAGGGAATTCCATAATGTCTTCCATATGGATCTACAATATCTATCATGTAGTAGATGGCAACATTGTGGAATACAAGGCAATATTTGTAGCATGAGGCTTCTCACGAAAAGAAGGCATAGACTACGAAGAGACATTTGCAGCCACTGAAAGTTAAGACACATGATAGGCAGACTCATGTGTGAAAATTAAAGAAATCCTTGTACGATCTCAAAAGACACCCATGGGATAACACATACATGAGGAGCTTGAAGATCACCTAGAGTGATGAAGATCTTAACCTTTGCTACAACGTTGAAGATGAAAGCTTATAGAGGATGACAAGCTCACAGATGGGTGTGAGAAGAACTTTTGAAAAGGCTCAATATAGAGGATCTTGGTATCCAGTGACCCTAGATGGATATGTATAATATTAGTAACAAAGGAAGCTACTTGTCACTCTGGTACAAAATGTTTCAATGCATAGAGTACGAAAGACAGAGGGAGAATGATGCTCCACTTCAGAGGGAGTGACTGCAGAATATTCTGAGGTTCGACATGGTACGACATGATGGACAACTTACTGATGGCTCTAGGCTTTACTGAGAGTAAAGCGGACTCCAAAATTTGCTCCAAGGTTGAAGGAGGAAGACCAGTGATGCTCCTGTTATATGTCGATAACTTGTTCCAGACAGAAAAGAGGAACTCATTAAAAATGCAAGAAGGAAACTTGCTTCCAAGTTCAAGTAAAGGTACTTGGGTATGATGCACTACTCTCTAGGCATGTAGGTGTGGTAAAATGTAGATGGAATCTCCCTGCATCAAGGGAAGTATGTAGTCGATATCCTGAAGAGGTTCAAGATGATGGACTGCAAGGCCATGACCACACCTATGGCATCGAACCTGAAGCTATTGAGTGATGCTTCATCAGAGTCGTTTGATGCTATGATGTATCATCAGATGATTTGTTCCTTGATGTACTTGACGAAATACAAGACCAAATATTTTCTTTGATGTGAACACACTGAGACATGTTCACCTGATGGTTGCAAAGCATGTAGTGAGGTACCTGAAGGGTACAGTTGATTATGAGCTCAAGTATGAAGCGAATCAGAAGATTAACCTAAAGGGTTATGTGGATTTGGATTGGGCAGGAAATGCCATTGATAGGAAGAGCACTTCGGGGTGTTGCTTCAGTATGAGATTAGGTGTGATCTCTTGGTTTAGCAGGAAGCAATCTTGCATGGCCCTGAGTACAACCGAGGAAAAATATGTTGCCACTTGCTCAACTATTTGGGAGGAAGTATGTTTCTTTTGAAAACTACTATTTGATTTGATTGATCTGACTTGCATTTTTGTTTGATGCAAAGAGGAGCAGTGAAACTCTAGTATATGATACAGATCGAGATCTCTCGAAAGAGGGATTTCCAGCATAGTTGGTGAGAAAGGTTGTCTGAGCATAAAATCCTGGCGAAGCTCGTAGGTTTCTCAGATGTAAATAGCTTGTAGGTTCTCATCGAATGTAATCAGTCCTAGTGAAGCTCGCAGGTTATCCTTGGACGTAATTAGCCCTAATGTGATTCTATGCTAGAAATGGCCGGAGTGAAGTTTGAGTACTTCAAGGAGAAGCTTGGTGTTCTCCAGATCGAGGTTCCTTCCAAGGGGAAGTAATGAGTCTGCAAGCCCTTCTAAAATGGTGGTAGGCGGGTCCTCCCATGGTTAGATGTAAGTGGGGAGCCCTTTTGACATGGTGGTAGGCGGATCCTCCCATGGTCAGATGTAAGTGCAGATCCCTTCTGACATGGTGGTAGGAGGGTCCTCCCATGGTTAGATTTAAGTGCAGAGCCCTTCTAACATGGTGGTAGGCGAGTCCTCCCATGGTCAGATGTAAGTGCGGAGCCCTTCTGACATGGTGGTAGGCGGGTCCTCCTATGGTCAGATATAAGTGTAGAGCCTTTCCCCAGATGAAAGATGGTGTGTCCTATCATGTCGGTGGATATAAGTGCAGAGCCTTTCCCCGGATGATAGATGGTGTGTCTTATCATGCCAATGGATGTAAGTACAAATCCTTTCTCTGGGTGGTAGATGGTGTGTCCTACCATGCCAGTGGATGTAAGTGTTGAGCCTTTCCTTGGATAGTAGATGGTGTGTCCTACTATGCCAGAGGATGTAAGTGCTGGGCCTTTCTGACTGGGTTAGATGTAGGTGCTAAGCATTTATGACTGGGTCAGATGTAAGTGTTGGTCCTTTCTCTGGGTAGTATATGGTGTGTCCTACTATGCCAGTAGATGTAAGTGCTAGTCCTTTCTTTGGATGATAGATGGTGTGTCCTATCATGCTAGTGGATGTAAGTGTTGGGCCTTTCCTCAGATGGTAGATGGTGTGTCCTACCATGCCGATGGATGTGAGTGTTGGGCATGCCTTTCTGATATGGATGTTGGATGTGTTCCTCCCATGGTCAGACGTAAGTGTTGGGCAGACCTTTCTGACATGGATGTTGGATGTGTTCCTCCCATGTTCAGATATAAGTGCTGAAGAAGATGAAGAGCTACATGGATGCTAGGCCTACAAATAGCATGAAAAATGGATGGCTTTGTAGAACTTCCTATGAGGAGAAGAATTGAGAGATAGCACCATTTGGTTGAGATAGCGGAAGCAGTGACGATGATGATGATCCAGTGATGATCCAACTTTGATGATGATATAGTGATGATGATCCAGTGATGATCCAGCTTTGATGATGATCTAGTAATGATGATCCAGTGATGATCCAGCTTTGATGATGATCCAAATTTGATCCAGTGACAAAGACTTGCACTGATGAATTGTGTCTAGAGAATACCTCCCTAGTTAAGAGGGAGTGTTGATGTGTTTGCAACTTCAGAATGTATTCACTTGTATATCTTATATTGTACCCCGATGTTCCTATTGAGAGAATCATTTGTATTTCATTGTACCCCGATGTTCAAATCGAGAGAGTCATTAATATAATAAAATCATGTAAAGTCATTGAGGGTAACCCTCTGTTGTAAGTCGGGGCAATAGTCCCCACAATTGAGTTAACGTTAACCCTCCTTGTTGATTAGGGGGAAAAGTCCCCACGGTTGTGGGGCACTAGGGTTATTAGACTCTCGTAGAGATGTCGGCCCTGGTAAGTAATTGTCAAGTAAAAAATTAGTATAAATAGAGAGTGAGCCTCTCTATTTTACACACACACTCACCCAACTATAGCGCATAGGTGAGAGAAGAGAAGCTCACACAAGTGAGAGAGAGAGAGAACAGCTGTTGGAGATCATCTTTCTGTCTTTGGATTTTACTGCTGTCATTGGTGCTCATTTTATATCTGAGTAAGTTGCGGGGTTTTATCCTTTATGGTTTCTCTGAGGAAAACCTTTGTGTCTCTTGTCTCTTGTGATTATTGTTGTGCATGTTATTCTCTCAAATAAGATCCTATATCATATTGCTTAAATGATAAAAATATAATAGGAACAACATCAAGTATTGTTAAATTGTTTTGATAAAACTTTTACATGTTTAAATAACGAAGGAGAAACGATAACAATAAAAGGAATCCCTCAGAAAATAGCAATCAGACATATTTCTACCTTACATCTAAAAAGGGTTGTTCATAAGGGATGTAAAGATTTTGTTGTAACTATAACTAATGAAGAACATATTAATAAAGAAAAAAAACTAAAATTACAAGATATACCAATTCTGAGAGGTTATTCGGATGTATTTCCAAAGGAAATTTCAGGATTGCCTCCGAAAAGAGAACTAGACTTCACAATTGAGCTAGTACCCGGTGCAGTTCCTAACTCAAAAGCTCCTTACTGGATGAACATCCCAAAGCTTAATGAACTAAAATCACAATTAAAAGAACTGATAGATAAAAAGTATATAAGATCAAGTGTGTCTCCTTGGGGAGCACCGGTCATTTTTGTTAAAAAGAAGGATGGTACTCTGCGCTTATGCATTGACTATTGTCAGTTTAATAAGATGACAATTAAAAATAGATACCCGTTGCCCCACATAGATGATCTGTTTGATCAGTTACACAGAGCCACATTATTTTCAAAAATTGAATTAATATCCGGTTATCATCAAGTCCGGATTAAGGATGAGGATATTTTTAAGACGGCTTTTAGGGCCCGATATGGTCACTATTAGTTTGTTGTCATGTCGTTTGGGCTAACTAATGCCCCGACAGTCTTCATGTGTTTAATGAACAACGTATTACATAAATATCTAGATATGTTTATATTATTTTTTATTGATTATATTTTAATCTATTCTAAGACTAAAGAAGAGCACGAAAAACATTTAAAAATTATTTTACAACTGTTAAAGGAACATCAACTTTATGCCAAGTTCAGTGAAGGCGACTTCTTCAAAGATAAAATACAATACTTGGGTCATGTAATAACTAAAGATGGGATCTCGGTTGACCCAGATAAGATAAAAGAAATTAACGAATGGCCAGTCCCAAAGGATGTGATTGATGTATGGTTATTCATGGGGATCGCCGGGTATTATCGAAGGTTCATTGAGGGTTTCTCAAGGACCATGAATCCCATAACTTATTTACAGAAGAAGGAGAAGAAATTTGTATGGGATCAAAAATGTGAAGAGAGTTTTAAGAAATTAAAATAATTGTTAACTACTAGACCCATTTTAAGAATTGCGGATCCTAACAAGGATTTTGTTGTATGCACTAATGCATGCAATGATGGCCTTGGTGGGGTCTTAACTCAAGCACACGTAATAGTGTACGAGTCCAAGAAACTTAAAATTCACGAGAAAAATTACGCTACTTAGGATCTAGAATTCGCTACTGTAATACATGTATTAAAGATGTGGCGCCATCACTTGACCAAGAGAAAATTTAATTTAATGATGGATAATAAGGGTTTAAAGTATCAGTTGGATCAACCAAACTTAAACGCAACGCAAGCTAGGTGGCTAGCCTTCCTTAGCGAATATGATTTTGAGATCCAACATATCAAGGGGAAGGAAAATAAAGTAGTTGATGTTGTGAGAAGAAATGCAAGACTAAATTTTATAGCACCAATTAGTACTTACAAAACATATTTAGAAGATCAGCTTGAAGAAGGAGTAAAATTGGATGAAAATTACCGAAAATTGCAAGCTAAAGTGGTAGAAAATGTAACTGAAAGTTTAAAAATAGGTTACAGTCTAAATGAAAAAGGGTTAATACTTTATAAAAATAGACTGTATATACATAATGTACATAAATTTAAGTTGATAGTTTTAAATGAAATACATAAAAATCCTTATTCATGACACCCTGGTTATCAGAAGACAATAACTATGTTACAGAAAGATTACTTTTGGCTAAATATGAAGAATGAGTTGGCAGAATATATTACTAGATGTTTTGAATGTTAATAGGTTAATACTAAACATCAGCATCCATCCAGTTTATTACAGCTGTTACCAATTCCTAGCTGGAAATGGGAAATAATTAGCAGATTTTATTACAGGTTTGCCTAAAAATCAGAACCAGAATGATTCAATAATGGTAGTTGTTTACAAACTCGGTAAGGCATCCCATTTTATACCAGTAAAGACCACTCATAAGGCTACTAATATTGCTGAAATATTTATGAAACAAATTTTTCGTTTGCATGGAATTCCAAAAGTTATAGTTTCTGACAATGACTCTAAATTCACGAAAAACTTCTGGAAATCTTTGTTTAAAGGTCTAGATGTTACTTTAAATTTCAGTACATCTTTTCATCCGCAAATGGATGGGCAGACAGAAAGGGTAAATCAAATTTTGAAAGATATGTTAAGGATGTACGTAAGAGAACGGCCAAGTAAATGGGAGGACTGCTTACACTTGGTTGAGTTTGCATACAACAACCACTACCAAGCTTCAGCAAAATTCAGCCCATTTGAAATTATGTATGGTAGAAAATGCAATACTCTTATCTCATGGAGTAACCCCGGGGACAGGTTAATATTAGGACCTGAGTTATTAAAGGAAATGGAATTAATCATGAAGCAGGTACAAGGTAATTTAAAGGTTGCACAAGACAAATAAAAGAGTCAAGTGGATCTTAAACGAACTCAAAAATAGTTCTAGGTGGGCGAACATGTTTTCATTGAGGTAAAACCCATAAAGAGTTCCTTAAAATTAGGGATTTGTGCTAATCTAGTACCAAGATACTGTGTTCCTTTTGAAATATTGTCCAGAGTTGGATCGGTGGCATACCAATTAGCCTTACCACCGAATCTTAAAGTTCATAATGTTTTTCATATTTTTGTTTTAAAAAAATATGTACACGATGCTACTCATGTGATAAATTGGAATGATGTACAGGTGGAACCCAAAGGAGATATTTTGGTGGAATCGGACTATATCCTCAACAAGAGGAAAATCCCACTTTGAAATCGCACCATTGGACAAGTGAAGGTAAAATGGAAGCACGTTAGTCCAGAAGAAGAAACCTGGGAATTGGAGAGTCATATGCGGGCAACATATCCAATTCTGTACTAGGGAAGCTCTGAGGATGATAAATAAAGCAACATCGAGGATGATGTTGAACTTAACGGGGGGTGTATGTCATGTACCCAAATTTCAATAACATTTTATGTTTAAGAAAACATTATATTTTAATTTTATTGTAAAGTTTATCACTATTGACCAAGTGGGGTCAGGAATGACTGTAATTAATTATGTTGAATATTTTATTAATTAATAAATAAAAGATGAGACAAATAGCCTAAGGAGGTTGTTGAATGAGTGTCCACTGACCCACTAGGAGGAATAAACTGGGGTGAGAGCAAACTGACACATGGCAGCATCCTCAATCACTTCTAGATGTTGTAGGGGCAACTTCTCTAATTTTGTGTTCATGTTCCCCAAGAAAGTGGAACAAATCAGGTGGCTCATTAATTGAAAAATTGACCAAAAAGACCTGGGCATGCATATATCTATCCATCGAATTTAGCAGGAGGTGCTTCATTCTTTTACCTTGTGAAATTTTAGAAGTTGAGAAAGGAGCACGAGAGATTCAATGAGGGGAAAGTTAGAAGTGGTTTGAGTGTTAAGACTGCTTTCAAAACTAGTGCGGCTTGATAGCTAAGTGTTAGGATATTTAGACACTTAGGAGTTAGTTAAGACCAACTTGTGTAATATATCTGTTAGGTAAAGTGTGTTTCTTTAGTATGCATTAGTATGCATTTGTAAATATTCTAATTCGACGGTCACGATATGTTCTAGACACAAAGTGATCCGACGGTTCAACTTCTCTTAGATCATACCTACCATTGATCTATGGCTTAACACCCGATTGGTCCATGATCTCTATTTAAAAAGCATGGAGGGTCCTTGGCTAGTTGATCAATTATGAGAAGCTCATTTGTAACTTTCTTTCTTTTGCATAATAAATTGCTCCAAGTAGATATTTAGCTGGGGCTGTGGACTATTTCCCTCTCGAGGGCTTTAACCATGTCAAAACATTGGTGTGTTGATCTATGATCTATTTGTATGGGTGGTTGTTCTTGGTGTTTGGTATTTTGGGAATACCCTGTGTACCCAAACATGGTATCAGAGCTTTTATGAAGAAACACTTATGTTTGTGATCTAGATCTTGAACCGGTGTTGCCGAAACTTTGAAAGGGTTTTTGGTTCTAGATTTTATGTGCGTTTGTGGCCTGTGGGATCTATTTCATTGCGACCCGGGCGTCGTTTCCATTCGGAAATAGTTTTTCATTTCATCGAAGACCGTTTTCGTTTGGTCCAGAAACACCCATTTCGAAAAATCTGGAGGTATAATGTTACAATGATGGATTTGTTTTATTTATTTTTAAATCTCTCATATGTTCATCAGTTTGATTATTTAGATCTTTATTTTTTTAGTCTCGGATTGTTGTCTTCCCTATCTACGTATGCTCGTTGTCATGTACCTTGCGCTATCACAATGAATCAGAAACAGAAACGGAAAGGGTTTTCTTAGCTACGTATGCTCTTTGTCGTGCACCTTGTGCGATCGTGGTGAATCAGAAATAGAGAGAAAACATAGACTTTCTGGGTAAGGTAATGAGATCTAACCCCATAAGAGTGGAAAAGTTTTTTTTTGTTTTTTATTTTTTGGTTTGTGGTGTAATTTGCAGGAAAAAGAAGCAAGCACAGAAACCGAGAGAGAAGAGTAAAAAAAAACCTTCCTCATTCCCTTCTTTTACGCACCTTTTAAACTTAGCTCACTTGGTCCAATGTTGCTTTATTCCTTAATAGGTCTTGAGTTAAAGTCATATTAGGTTATTTTTTAATAGTGCATACAATTTCTATTTTTAAGTTACTTTATTGTAAAAGTGTATCTCACTTGAAAATAAAATAAAATAAAAAGTGAGTCACTTAATTTTTTTTTATTGCCACACTATTTAAAGTACCATTATTGTAAAAATGAACATCACTTATTTTACAAAAGTGATTCACTTAAAAGAAATTTTCTTGTAAGTGATTGTCAAAGGTTCTTTTTGGGAAGAAGGGGGTTCTTTTTTTAGTTAGTCAAGTTAATATCTGCCACGTCACTATTGGGGACATCTTCAACATTTTCTTTGATCAAGCATAACTTCATCATTCGAAATCAGTTTTTAGTGGCGTTTTTTTTAAAGAGCCTAATTTTTCAAGCTCTTTACATCCAGACAGTTAGTTTCTATTATTTCAGACATTATTTTATAGTATGGTTATCCCTTGTGATATTCTACTTACCATTTCTAACTATTTCTCATGGAAATCTCGTATGGAGGATGTTCTACGAAGTAGGGGACTTTTCATAATTACCTCGGGGAAAGAAACAGAACCCACTGATAATGATAAGAAAATCAAATGGGCAAATAGATGTGATGAAGCTCGTGGATTGGTTGGGATGTCAATCTCTACTGATTTGCGATTCCACGTATCTGGAATTAATGAACCTGATAAAGCTTGGGAAAAGTTGGAATCTGTGTTTGGTAAACACAATGAAATCCGAGGTCATCAACTTAAGAATGATTTTATTTCTTTGAATCCAAGTTATTTTTCATGCATCCAATATTATTTATCTAAGTATAAAACTCTTAGACTCTGATGTGAAGAATGCAAGATTGAAAAAGAAGACAAACATTGTATTTATCATATTCTTTCCAAACTTGGACCTGCATATTATGTTTTTGTATCTACATTTTACTCCATGAAAGAATCCTCGACTGTAGCTTGCTATTAAGAGCCTAGTCTTGAATCCTTTTGTGATTCCTCCTGTAAGCTCATTCATATTGTAATAATTAACAATGCAGATACATCTAGGAAAGCCTTATTGTCCCAACAGAAAGAAAAGTTTGAGCCTCACCATAAACATTTTTTTCACAATAATAAGCCAAACAAGGGTCCCAAACCCTCTCAGTCAGTTCCTTCTTTAAAAAATGACAAATGATCCAAGCCAAAAGGAAAGAAGACTGAGAGTCATTGCAATTTTTGTGGGAAAGATAATCATGATGAATCTAAGTGTTTCAAGAAGATGGTAGCCTTGGAAGCAGCAACAAAGAAGCACCACGTCAGTCTAGATTTGTCTTCTGGATATACCTCTCATGGACATGCACTTTACGCTTCTGGTTACTCTTATACTACATCTTCTTCTTCTACTTCGAATGAATGGCTCATTGATTCTAGAGCATCTTATCATATAACTAAGGATCAAGCCATATTTTCCACTATGCATGAATATAACACCAAACAAATATTTGTTGGTGATGATAGTTCTCGAAGTGTTGTAGGATCTGGAACAATTCCAGTAGAAAATGGTCATTTTAGTGATGTACTATGTGTTCCAAGAATTTTTTGCAATTTTTTATCAGCCTATCAAATCACTCATTCGGGTGAAGGTAAAACTGTGACGTTTACACCTCACCAAGTTGTAATCAAGGATTTTAAAGATCCTCAAAATGTCCTTGCTACCAGAATTGTTGATGATATTACCAAGTTGTACAAATTTAACAACTTTGGTTCATCACCTTTTCCTTCAGTTTTTGTTGCTCATAGTGATAACTTGAATAAACTTTGGCATGAGCGATTTGGTCACTTGAATTATCGCTCATTGCAACAACTATGTAAAGACAACGTGGTGCTAGTATTCCAATGGTATCTTGTAGCGATGGTGTTTGTTCCGGTTGTGTACTCGAAAAACATCATCGAGACAGTTTTGACAAACGTGCCTCTTGGCACGCCTCGGTTCCCTTGGAGCTTGTGCATAGTGATTTGTGTGGTCCTATCACATACCCCAAATTTGTAAAAACATTTTATGTTTTAGGAGACATTATGTTTTAATTTTATTATAAAGTTTGTAATTAATAACCAAGTGGGGTCAAGGATAATTACATGTAATTGCTGAATATTTTATTAATTAATAAATGAAAGGAGGCTGTTAAATGAGTGTTTTACTGGCCACTTGGGGGAATAGGCTGGGTTGAGAGCAGATTGACACTTGGCGGCATCCTCAAAATACTTCTAGCTATTGGAGGAGGAAACTTCCCTATTTTTATGGTCATGTTCTCCAAGAAAGTGGAACAAGAGCAGGTGGCTCATTAAGTGAAAACTGACCCAAAAGACCTAGGCATGCTAATAAAACTTCCCATTGAATTTATTTGAGGCTGATCATTCCTTACTTGTGAAATTTCTAAGTGAAATTAGTGCGCAAGAAATTCGATGGAGGGGACTAGTAGAATTTTTTGAGTAAAAAGTGTTGACGTTTTGAACTAGTGCAGCTGATTTAAGCTGAGTTCATACTGCTACAAGCAGAAAGATTACTGCTAATTACTCAGTGAAGTTGCAGAAGTTTCTAAACCAATTCTCTCACCAAGTGTTTTCAACCAGGTGGACCAGTAGACAGGCTCAAGGGTCCTAAGATTTACAATTCAACTATCTTCAGGAGTTGGTTGGGAGAAACAGGCTCCTTAAGTTGTTGTCTCCTCTGCTACATTTCCAGGTTCTACATGTTCTTTCTAATTTCTCTATGCAAGCTTAGAAACAAGAAGGAATGAATTTAGGAAATAATATGGTTATGTGTTTGCTTCATCTGTTATTAGAATTATTTGGAGAAAATCTTTTACTATGAAAAGGTAGATGAATTATGGATGAGATGTGGATTAGAATAAATGATAAGAGTAATTTCAAATTTATTGAAAGATAAAATACCTAACTGTATTTTTCCACACCTTCAAGAAGGTAATACTCTAGTACAGTAGGTTAGATTCGATTCTGATAGATAAATCAAATGAAGAATGCAGGATTATGTTTATTTACTTTTTATAGATTCTTTATAAGAATGTTCAGGATTTCCTTAGTTAGAATGCACCTATTAAAGAAGTTAAACATGAACTATCATAAAGGAAGGTCTTTTAAAATCAGTAGACAGTTTGTGTAGTTGTGTTCTCTTCAACACGGTAATTAATTACTAGCTATAAGCTTAGTTATTATGAGTATACATATAGTTATTAAATATTATAAGAAATAGAAAAATAACATAAATAGAAGTAACCTATAAACAGTAAAATAAAGTATAGTAATCACTTAGGTTTGGCATTTAACACATAGGTAAATTCATTACTATTGTATGTATGAATTAAACTTTAAACACGTTACAGTTAAATATTAACTCTGTAAAGATTTTAAAATAAATAGATAAAATTATACAAAACCCTAATTTAGGGAAATTATCAACCATGACCTTCTTTTCATATTTTTTTTCAAAATAGGGTTATTGCAGTTTTACCCACAATTTTTCTTTAAGCAAAAATTCTTCATTTATACAAATACAATTATCTATATTATAAATGCACATAATTAAATAAAAAATTCATAGAAATAGTATTAAAACTGTTTATAAAATATAAACTAAGACAATTTAACAAAAGACATTTTAAAAATTTCTCAATCCAATTACACAGTAAAATTTGGGATGTATTAACAAACCCTTATTTTTATTTATTTCCTTAAACAAATCTTTTACTCACAGAGAAGAACTCAGACTTCGTTTTAAAACTAATATCTTGAACATTTTCCTTCTTTTAAATAAAATCAAAAATTATGGACTTAAACAGTAATAAAACCTCTTCTAAATTATTTAACCATCCATTCATCAACACAAGTATTTTAACAGTAAAATATTTCTATTAAGTTAAACTTAAACAAAATTGAAATTTAATCCAATACAGGAAACCCCACAGTCTACCATCAACTTCATAAAAACCTCATATCATGATTGAACACATGATATCCAACACAGTAATCCTTTAGAGCTTAATCAAAATGTAAAGATATTTTAAACCCTATTTAAAACATATTTAAAAATCCCACAATAGTCACGGTCTTAAAGCCTGTCCGAAAATAAATTATTGTAAATCAAGTTACAGCCAAAAAAGCTTCACAAGAATTTTCTTCAAAACATTCAAGTCACGGCCACACAGCCTTCCCAAACAAACAGAGTACATTGTAGCCATGGCCAAGCAGTATTCAAACCAAGAGAAATAGTATCACCCATAATCCCACACACCATCGCAGAGCAAACCTCAGGTAAGGACCGAGGCTTACCCGGTTTCTGAAGGAGCATGGAGACCCCTCTTCGCCGAAGTCTTCCAGCTTGCAGTCTGGAAAACTCCTCTTGTAGACAGGCCTGCACATCGATTGAAGAATTGATAAGTTTTTTGTATAAAAAAAAAACTAGCATATGAAATTATGGCAAATGTAAATAATGAGCTTACCTGGAGAGTTTTAACCCTCGGTCGCACTATGATTTGGGTTATACAGTGAATTGAGCCCAGTAAAACCTCTTATTCTAGCAGTCGAGCAGGAGAAAAACCTAAGTTAAAACCTCAACAATATTGTTAAGTCAAATAGCCAAGGCCACGATAGAACCTAAACTCTCCACAGTCAACAAATTTCCACCATGCAAGCTGTGAACTAATACCGACACCTCACTACTATCAAAATAAAGTTTTATGTTGGGTAACACACAAAGGAAGACATTTATGGAGCCAACATCTAATTTCAAAGGTCGTCACCCTCAGAAAATGAAGCAATGGCATCCATGGTCATGAGACCATGAGCCGATGGCAACTCTCTACAACAAAAAGATAGGGTAAATGCAAAATTTTAAGGTTTCTGAGATCTTTATAGTATAATTTACCCAAGTCAAAAACCCTATCCATTTACCATCGTCCACGTGGAGTTTAATTTGTATTTGAAATATGGGTCTACTCTATAGTTTCAAGATATTTGGAGCAGCCTGCAAATAAAAAAGTATTACGTAATCCTTGTTAATAAACTCATTCGAAAATCGATAGGTATCTTTATATTATAAGAAGCATAGTAAAAACTAAAAAGATATCACAGTTATAATCTTTGCTTAAATAAGATTTATAAATATAAAATGAAAACCATGAATTGGTAGTTGTATATACATAGGTTTTAGTTTATAATCGTTCACTAGGTAATGTCTTTCCACCTTTAGAACAAAGCAATATTACCTCATTCATAAACATTGCATGGAGTCGTTACACTTATACTTAGTAATTACCTAGGTTTTAATAGAACTTATTATACACAAAGCTGATAGTTTCTTTTATAAAAGTCATTTCTTTAAACCTAAGTTTATGAAATAATCGCTTAGGATTATACCTTGTTACAAGTAACTTGTAAGATAAGATCTAGTTGCAGATCTCATCATTTTCTAGAATGCATATAGGCTTGTTTTAATCCAACATCAAAATGAAATATATATATATGGAGATTAAGTTGTAGTTAAAAAAAAACTAGGAAGAAAATATCTACTTCTATCTTGTGCTTGGATTTCCAAGTACTTAAGATTATAGGTAGATAAATAAGAAGAAATTTTACAGGAAAATTCAATATTTCTAAATCATGATTCAGAATGTTAACAACTAAACCTCAACATTAAAGTAACGACTTAGCAATTTCAAAATAGGAAAAGATACATATTGACGATACCTCCTTCTTGCTCAAAGTTGTAAACTAAACTAATATACTATCATCTTATTTATGCTAGTTGAAGTATTAAATCTCGATCTTGAAACTGGTTTACAAATAACGTCTTACCTATAAAAAGAACTTGTACAAGAAGCATCACTTCACTTCATTAGATAAAAAGCTAAGTAAGCCTCGGTCATGAACTGAAGTTCCTTCATATTACAAACAGTAAAATAAACTTTAGTACCTAGTAAACAAACAGTTGTTTCAGCTCATGTTACTTCAGATCATCACCTGCTAAATCAATCTTTAATACTGAATTATGGAAGCAAATAATTAAGTATGCAGATACAGAAATTAACAAAGGAAATAGTTTACACCTTAATGTTGTTAACTGTTAATAGTTAAATGTCCCTCTTAAGCAATGATTGTAAACATTTAATGTCATAGGAAAAATTTTAAATTTTTATGAAATTTTGGAGTATTACATGTGGTATCAGAGCACACGTTCAGACACTAGGCCTGAATGCGGCTCAACCTGCTTAGACAAACAGTAAATAAAATGGATGTATACTGATTTTTTTTTTTGAAATGTTATTACCAGAAAAATTTTCTGAGTTAGAACTGTAGGTATGGAAAGACTCGAGGAATATGCAGATGAGGAGTCCCCGCTTAATGAACAAAGTAATTCTAGAAGAGAACCAGTTAAGGAATAAATAAGTAACAATTCTTTGGAATTATTACAAACTATTAAAGAATTAAGAACTGAGATGGAAACAGTTAAAAAAGAAAATGAAAGAATTCTGAGAGCTCAAGAAGAGCTGAACCAGATACTGATGGAAAAATTTTAGAGTGAAGAAAAAGATAAACAAATAGGATCTGAAAATACGTCCTACCAACACAAAAGTAAAAAGTCCAAACAGTCTAAAATTGAAAGTAGTTCGTCCTCTGAAATTTATGGTGACTCACATAGGAAGAATCGCCAGTACACTAGTGATAGCAGTGAACATAATTACCATTCAAGAAAAAGAAAATTTAAGCCTTATGAAGAAATTTCAGGATAATTTAAGAAGATAAACCTCCAAATTTCAACGATGAAACTGAGAAAGGAGAGGAAGTTGAATCATGGTTTTCTGTAATGAAGAAGTATTTCCAAATCTATAATTACTCTAACCAGCTAAAAGCAAGGATGGCCATTTACAACTCAACTGGAAAGGAAGATATTTGGTGGCAGGATTTAAAACGAGTAAAAGGTATCAAGAAAAAGAACATTAACTAAAGTACCTTTAAGAAATACTTTAAAAAGAAGTTTCTGTCAGAACAGTACCACGAAGAGTGAGCTAAGGAATTCTATGAACTAAAATTGGGAACTATGAACATGAAAGAATTAAACAGTAAATTTTTAAGTTTACTATGCTACGTGCCTTACATTGTGGATGAGAATCCTAAGGTGTTGTGGTTTCTAAGTTGTTTACCTTTTCACATTAAAGACAGAATTGAATACGATAATCCAAACACCCTTGAGGAGGCTATGCGAAAGAAAATTTTTTGCTATCAGCAAAACCACAAAAAGGAAAGCATGTCAAACTGGAAGGCTAAGAGGTCTAATAACTTTGAACTAAAGAAGAAGGGTTTCGTACCTAACCGCAATTTTAGGAATAATAACACATGTAATTTTTCTAATAAGAATTTCCAAGGAAATAAAGGTAATTCACATTTAAACTCTAATGGCCCTAGAAATAAAGAACCTGCTAATATTCACAGCAATTACATTAACAATAATGAACGTAAAGAACCAGTAAAGTGTTGGGAGTGTAATGGACCTCATTATGCATCAGTATGCCCTAACAGAAATAAGACTGTCAGCAACATACATACAATGTAAGAGGAGATGATTGTTGGTGACTTAGCAAGAGCAATGCCCAGGATCAACGCGGTGCTAGAAAACAGGCAGGCGGATTATCAAACTTCCATGGTGGAAGTAGAAGGTAAGCTGAATCAAAACACCATTTCTATCTTAATCGACATTGGGGCTAGCTTGAGTTATATTTCTCCTGATTTAGTATAAAAATGCAAGTTATCAATAGAAAATTTTACCAAGTCATGGTTAGTTCAACTAGCTACTAGAGCAAAAAGAAGAGTGATTAGTTTTGTAAAATATTGCATTGTAAGTATGGATCAGTTTGAAATCTCTGTGAAGCTAAATATACTTCCTTTAGGCTCTTATGACATGTTAATTGGTATGGACTGGTTAGAATAACATAGAGTAGTTCTGAACTATTTTGATAAAACTTTTACTTGCGTAAATAATGAAGGAGAAACAATAACTGTAACAGGAAGTCCTAGGAAAATAGCTATCAAACAAATCTATGATTTGCAATTAAAGAGACCTATTCGGAAGGGTTGTAAAGCCTTTGTTGTAATTGCAATTATCAAAGAACATATTAATAATGAAGATAAACTAAAACTGGAAGATATTCCAATCCTAAGGGGGTATCGAATGTATTTCCGAAAAAAATCCTGGGACTGCCTCCAAAAAGGGAGTTAGACTTCACTATTGAGTTGGTACCTGGTGCAATGCCTAGCTCAAAATCCCCTTATCGGATGAATATATTGGAACTAAATGAATTAAAATCACAGTTAAAGGAACTTATTGATAAAAAAATATATAAGACCTAGCGTGTCTCCTTAGGGAGCACCTGTCATTTTCATTAAAAATAAGGACGATACTCTACACTTATGCATTGACTACCGTCAACTAAATAAAATGACCATTAAGAATAGATACCCATTGCCCCGCATAGATCATCTATTTCATCATGTACGCGGAGAAACTGAATTTTCAAATATTGACTTACGATCTAGTTATCACCAAGTCCAAATCAAAGATGAAGTCATTTTTAAAATAGCTTTTAGGACCAGATATAGTCACTATGAGTTTGTTGTTATGCCATTTGGGCTTACTAATGCCCCGATTGTCTTCATGTGCTTAATGAATAATGTATTGCATAAGTACCTTGATAAATTTGTAGTGGTATTCATTAATGACATTCTAATTTATTCTAAGTCTAAAGAAGAGCACGAGGAGCACTTCAAAATTGTTTTACAAGAACTGAGAGAACATTAGATTTATGCTAAATTTAGGAAGTGTGATTACTTTGAGGATAAAATACAGTCCTTGGGCCATGTAGTAACTAAAGAATGGATCTCAGTTGATCCAAAAAAGATAAAAGCAATTGAAGAATGGCATGTCCCAAAAGACGTGACTGACGTGCGATCATTCATGGGGATTACAGGTTACTATCAAAGATTCATTGAGGGGTTCTCAAGAATCGCAAATCCCATAACTTCTTTACAGAAGAAAGGGAAGAAATTCGAGTGGAATAAAAAGTGTGAAGAAAGTTTTAAAAAGTTAAAAACATTATTAACTACTGCACCAATCTTAAGAATTGTTAATCCTAATAAGGAATTTGTAGTATGCACTGACGCATACAACGATGATCTAGGTGGAGTCTTAACTCAAGAAGGACACATAATTGCATATGAGTCTAGGAAGCTTAAAATTCATGAGAAAAACTATGCAACCTATGATTTAGAGTTGGATGCCATCATACATGCTTTGAAGACATGGCGCCATCACTTAATCGAAAAAAAAAATTATGTTAATTACAGATAATAAACGATTAAAATATTTATTGGATCAACCTAACTCAAACACAAGGAAAGCTAGGTGGCTAGCTTTCCTTAGCGAGTACAATTTCTAGATCCAACATTTTAGGGGAAATGAAAATAAGGTTGCATATGCTCTAAGTAGAAATGCAAGACTAAATTTTGTAGCAGCAATCAGCACTTATAAAAACATATTTAGAAGAATAGTTAGAGGAAGAAGTAAAATTGGATGAGAATTATTAGAATTTACAAGCAAAAGTAGCAGAAAATTTAACTGAAAGTTTAAGTACAGGGTATAGTCTAAACGAAAAAGGATTAATACTATATAAAAATAGGTTGTATATACCTAATGTGCCTAAAATTAAGCTATTGATTTTAAATGAAATTCATAAGACTCCTTACTCAGGACATCCTGGTTATCATAAGACTATAACCATGTTACGGAAGAAATATTTTTGGCCAAACATGAAGAATGAACTGGAAGAATACATTGCCAAGTGTTCTGAATGTCAACAAGTTGAGACTGAACACCAGCATCCAGTCGGTTTACTACAACCATTACCCATCCCTAGTTGGAAATGGGAAATAATCAGTCTTGATTTTATTACAGATCTACCTAGAAATCAGAATCTAAATGATTCGATAATGGTAGTTGTTGATAAACTTAGTAAAGCAGCTCATTTTATACCTGTAAATACCACCTACAAGGATGCTAATATTGCTGATATATTCATGAAACAAATATTTCATTTACATGGGATACCGAAAGTTATAATTTTAGACAGAGACCCTAACTTTATGAGCAATTTCTGGAAGTCTTTATTTAAAGGCCTGAATACTACTTTAAATTTCAGTACCTCTTTTCATCCCCACACAAATGGACAGACTGAAAGGATAAATCAAGTGTTGGAAGATATGCTCAGAATGTATGTTAAGGAGTAGCCACGTAAATGGGAGGATTACTTACACCTGGTGGAGTTTGCTTATAACAATCACTACCAAGCTTCAGCACGATACAGTGTTAATGTATTTGTAACTTCGAAATGTATTCACCTATATGTCTTATGTATTATACCCCGATGTTTATTCCGGGAAGTGTCTATAATGTATTTGAGTCATGTCATGCCCTGATGTGCCTATCAGGAGATTCAATAATGTAAACAAGTCATGTCAAGTCATTATGGGTAACCCTCCTATTGTTCAAGGGTTAAAGTCCCCACAGTTGTGGGGAACTAGGGTTATTAGACTATCCTAGAGATGTCGACCCTAGGTGATTTATTGTAAGTTGGGGAAATAGTCCCCACCATTGTGTTAAGGATAACCCTCCTTGTTGGTCACAGGGGCAAAGTCCCCACAAGTTGTGGAGAACTAGGGTTATTAGACTCTCCTATAGATGTCGGCTCTAGTAAGTAATTGTTAAGTGAGGCCGACATGATGGAGTGGATTTTAAGTGAACGAAAGAATATAAATAAAGAGTGAGCCTCTCTATTTATCACACACAGACTCACTCATTGGGGCGCATGAGTGAGAGATAGAAGTTGTTGGGACAAGAGAGAGACTACTGCTGTCGGGAGATCATCTTACTGTTTTGGGGTTTTACTTTTCGTGCTGATTCTATCTCTGATGAAGTTGCGAGGTTTTCTCCTTTATGGTTTCCCCGAGGAAAATTATTTGTGTCTCTTATCTCTTGTGTTTTATTGCTATGCATGTTATTCTCTCAGTTAAAGATCCTAATATCATAATGCTAGCATGAATGATAAAAATCTAACATACAGCCCATTTGAAATTTTGTACAGAAAAAAGTGCAATACCCTTATCTCATGGAGTAACCGAGTTGACGGGTTAGTACTAGGACCTGAACTACTAAAGGAGATGGAGTTAATTGTAAAATAGGTGCAAGGTAACTTAAAAGTTGCGTAAGACAGACAGAAAAGTCAAGCAGATCTTAAACGAACTCAGAAAGAGTTCTAGGTGGCTGAACATGTCTTTATAAAGGTAAGGCCTAAAAAGAGTTCATTGAAGTTAGGAATTTGTGCCAAGTTGGCACCCCGATATTGTGGGCCTTTTTAGATACTATCCAGAATGGGACAGGTGGCATATCAACTACATTTACCACCAAATTTGAAGGTTCATAATTTTTTTCATATCTCTATATTAAAAAAATATGTACATGATGCTACTCATGTTATAAATTGGAATGATGTGCAAGTGGAACCCAAAGGAGATTTTCTAGTGGAACCGGATTGTATCATCGAAAGGAGGGAGATCTTGCTTCATAATCGCACCATTGGGCAGGTGAAGGTGCAATGGAAGCACCTTAGTCTAGAAGAAGCCACTTGGGAATTGGAGAGTCGTATGTGGGCAACATATCCAATTTTGTTCCAGGAAAACTCTGAGGATGATGAATAAAATAACATAGAGGACGATGTTATATTTAAGGGGGTGTGTATGCCATATACCCCAAATTTGCAAAAACATTTTATGTTTTAGGAGACATTATGTTTTAATTTTATTATAAAGTTTGTAATTAATGACCAAGTGGGGTCAAGGATAATTGCATGTAATTGTTGAATATTTTATTAATTAATAAATGAAAGATGAGACAACAACTTAAGGAGGCTGTTAAATGAGTGTTTTACTGGCCACTTAGTGGAATAGGCTAGGTTGAGAGCAGAATGACACTTGGCAGTATCCTCAAACTACTTCTAGCTGTTGCAGGAGGCAACTTCCCTATTTTTGTGGTCATGTTCCCCAAGAAAGTGGAACAAGAGCAGGTGTCTCATTAAGTGAAAACTGACCCAAAAGACTTAGGCATGCTAATAAAACTTGCCATTGAATTCAGTTGAGGATGCTCATTCCTTACTTATGAAATTTCTGAGTGAAATTAGTGCACAAGAAATTCAATGGAGGGGACTAACATAAGTTTTTGAGTAAAAAGTGTTGAAGTTCTGAACTAGTGCAGCTGATTAAAGCTGAGTTCATACTGCTACAAGCAGAAATATTACTGTTGATTACTCAGTGGAGTTGCAGAGGTTTCTAAACTACTTCTCTCACCCAGTGTTTTCAACCAGGTGGACTAGTAGACAGGCTCGGGGGTCCTAAGATTTGTAATTCAGCTACCTTCAGGAGTTGGTTGGGAGGAACAGGCTCCTTAAGTTGTTGTCTCCTCAGCTACATTTCCAGGTTCTACATGTTCTTTCTAATTTCTCTATGCAAGATTAGAAACAAGAAGGAATGAATTTAGGAAATAATATCGTTATGTGTCTACTTCATCTGTCATTAGAATTATTTGGAGGAAATATTTTACTGTGAAAAGGTAGATGAATTGTGGATGAGATGTGGATTAGAATAAATGATTAGAGTAATTTCAAATTTATTGAAGGATAAAATACCTAATTGTATTTTTCCACACCTTCAAGAAGGTAGTACAGTAGGTTAGATTAGATTCTGATGGATAAATCAAATGAAGAATGCAGGATTATGGGTGATTCCATGAAGATGGGTAACACTTTTTGGCCAAATTTGGCGATGAAAACCTGATTTTTTACTCATGTGCTAGATAGAAGCCCTCAAAAC
>LPNX010937895.1:327833-347206 GCA_001517045.1 Pseudotsuga menziesii
CTTATGTTTATTTACTTTTTACAGATTCTTTATAAGGATGTTCAGGAGTTCCTTAGTTAGAATGCACCTATTAAAGAAGTTAAACATGAACTATCATAAAGGAAGGTCTTTTAAAACTAGTACACAGTTTGTGTAACTATGTTCTCTTCAACACAGTAATTAATTACTAGCTATAAGCTTAGTTATTATAAGTATACGTATAGTTATTAAATATTATAAGAAACAGGAAAATAACATAAATAGAAGTAACCTATAAACAATAAAATAAAGTATAGTAATCACTTAGGTTTGGCATTTAACACATAGGTAAATTCATTACTATTGTAAGTAGGATTCAAACTTTAAACACATTATAGTTAAATATTAACTCTATAAAGATTTTAAAATAAATAAATAAAATTATACAAAACCCTAGTTTAGGGAAACTATCAACCATGACCTTCTTTTCCTTTTTTTTTCAAAATAGGGTTATTGCAGTTTTACCCACAATTTTTCTTTAAGCAAAAATTCTTCATTTATACAAATACAATTATCTGTATTATAAATGCACAGAATTAAATAAAAATTTCACAAAGACAGTATTAAAACTGTTTATCAAATATAAACTAAGACAATTTAAGAAAAGACATTTTAAAAATTTCTCAATCCAATTACACAATAAAATTTGGTTTGTATTAACAAACCCTTCTTTTTATTTATTTCCTTAAACAAATCTTTTACTCACAGGGAAGAACTCAGACTTCATTTTAAAACTAATATACTGAACATTTTCCTTCTTTTAAATAAAATTGAAAATTATGGACTTAAACAGTAATAAAACCTCTTCTAAATTATTTAACCATCCATTCATCAACACAAGTATTTTAACAGTAAAATATTTCTATTAAGTTAAACTTAAACAAAATTGAAATTTAATCCAGTAGAGGAAACCCCACAGTCTGCCATCAACTTCATAAAGACCTCAGATCATGGCCGAACACATCATATCAAACACAGTAAGCCTTTAAAGCTTAATCATAATGTAAAGACCTTTTAAACCCTATTTAAAACATATTTAAAAATCCCACAATAGTCACGGACTTAAATCCTGTCTGAAAATAAATTATTGTAAATCAAGTTATGGCCGAAAATATTCACAAGAATTTTCTTCAAAACATTCAAGTCATGGCCACACGGCCTTCCCAAACAAACAAAGTACATTGTAGCCACGGCAAAGCAGTATTCAAACCAAGTGAAACAGTATCACCCATAAACCCACACACCATCGTAGAGGAAACCTCAAGTAAGGACCAAGGCTTACCCAGTTTCTGAAGGAGCGTGGAGACCCCTCTTCACCGAAGTCTTCCAGCTTGCAGTCTAGAAAACTCCTCTCGTATACAGGCCTGCACACCCATTGAAGAATTGATAAGTTTTCTGTATAAAAAAAAGAAACTAACATATGAAATTATGGCAAATGCAAATAATGAACTTACCTGGAGAGTTTTTACCCTCGGCTGCACTATGAGTTTGGTTATACAGTGAATTGAGCCAAGTAAAACCTCTTATTCTAGCAGTCGGACGGGAGAAAAACCTAATTTAAAACCTCGACAAGATTATTTAAGTCAAACATCCAAGGCCACAATAGAACCTAAACTCTCCACAGTCAACAAATTTCCACTAGGCAAGCTGTGAACTAATACCGACACCTCACTACTATCAAAATAAATTTTTATGTTGGGTAACACACAAAGGAAGACATTCATGGATCCAACATCTGATTTCAAAGGTTGTCACCCTCAGAAAATGAAGGAATGGCATCCATGGCCATGAGACCATGAACGGAGGCAACTCTCCACAGCAAAAAGATAGGGTAAATGTGAAATTGTAGGGTTTCGGAGATCTTTATAGTATAATTTACCCAAGTCAAAAACCCTATCCATTTACCATCGTCCACGTGGAGTTTAATTTGTATTTGAAATATGGGTCTGCTCTATAGTTTCGAGAGCCTTGGAGCATCCTGCAAATAAAAAGGTATTACGTAATCCTTGTTAATAAACTCATTCGAAAATCGATAGGTAACTTTATATTATAAGAAGCATAGTAAAAACTAAAAAGATATCACAGTTATAATTTTAGCATAAATAAGATTTATAAATATAAAATGAAAACCATGAATTGGTAGTTGTAAGTACTTAGGTTTTAGTTTATAATCGTTCACTAGGTAATGTATTTCCACCTTTAGAACAAAGCAATATTACCTCATTCATAAACTTAGCATGGAGTCGTTGCAGTTATACTTGGTAATTACCTCGGTTTTAATAGAACTTACTATACACAAAGATGATAGTTTCTTTTATAAAAGTCATTTCTTTAAACCTAAGTTTATGAAACAATCGCTTTGGATGATACCTTGTTACAAGTAACTTGTAAGATAAGATCTAGTTGCAGATCTCATCATTTTCTAGAATGCATATAGGCTTGTTTTAATCCAACATCAAAATGAAATATATATATATATATATATATATATATATATATATGATGTATAAGTTGTAATTAAAAAAAACTAGGAAGAAAATATCTACTTCTATCTTGTGCTTGGATTTCCAAGTACTTAAGATTATAGGTAGATAAATAAGAAGAAATTTTACAGGAAAATTCAATATTTATAAATCAGGATTCAGAATGTCAACAACTAGACCTCAACATTAAAGTAACGAATTAGCAATTTCAAAGTAGGAAAAGATATAGATTGACAATACCTCCTTCTTGCTCAAAGCTGTAAACTAAACTAATATACTAGCATCTTATTTATGCTAGTTGAAGTATTAAATCTCAATCCTGAAACTAGTTTACAAATAACGTCTTACCTGTAAAAAGAACCTGTACAAGAAGCATCACTTCACTGCATTAGCTAAAAATCTAAGTAAGCCTCGGTCATGAACTGAAGTTCCTTCATATTACAAACAGTAAAATAAACTTTAGTACTTAGTAAACAAATAGTTGTTTCAGCTCATGTTACTTCAGATCATCACCTGCTAAATCAATCTTTAATACTGAATTATGGAAGCAAATAATTAAGGATGTAGATACACAAATTAACAAAGGAATTAGTTTAGACCTTAATGTTGTTAATTGTTAACAGTTAACTATCCCTCTTAAGCAACGATTGTAAACATTTAATGTCATAGGAAAAATTTTAAATTTTTATGAAATTTTGGAGTATTACAGGTCCTCTTCCATCTGCTTCCTTTTCTGGCTTCAAATATTTCTTAACTTTCATTGATGACTACTCCATACGCACTTCAGTTTATTTCCTAAAACTTAAAAGCGAAGTATTTAACATGTTCTTGACCTACAAGGCCCTTGTTGAAAAACAATCTGGTCATCAAATTATTAAGTTAAGATCTAACAATGGAGGAGAATATGTTAACAAAAAGTTCACTACTTTCTGCACTGAACAAGGAATCCAACAACAACACACTATTCCATATACACCACAACAAAATGTTGTAGCCGAACGGAAGAACCGCACTTTAAAAGAAATGGTTAATTGTATGATCCAATCTAAGGGACTAAGTCTTCAATATTGGGCTGAGGCCATAAATTGTGCAAATTACATAGTTAATCACACACCCACTAAAGTTTTACAAGGTATAACATCGAAATAAGCATGGAGTAAAATTAAAACAGATGTAAGTCACTTCCATGTGTTTGGTAGTGAAGCATGGGCTCACATTCCGGATGAAAAACGGAAAGCATTGTAGCCTAAAAGTGAAAAGTGCATATTTTTTGGATATTCTGAAGATGTAAAAGGTTATAGACTTCTTCAGCCACATTCTCATGATATAATCATTAGAAGAGATGTTAAATTTGATGAAAATATCTTGCTCTGCAAGCCTAACTCAGCGGGTGTGCCATCCTTGGCTTGCGAGCCTGATTCGGCGATTGTGCCTTCTTCTACTTCCAACTTCCTTGACAGGTTTCCAACTCCACTTTTTGATGATGATAGTGAGGATGAAAATCCACCTCCTCCTGTTGCACCAACACAAGTGCTTCCTCGATGGGTCCATTCAACATGTGAAGAAGCTGATGACCTTGTCTGTGATCCTAGATATCAACGATGTACACATTCTTAGTTTAAGCGAGCCTCTTCTCTTTTGGCTCAAGTTTTCGAGAATCATGATCCAGAAAATTTTGCAGAAGCTTCAGGAAATCCAGATTGGGATGCAGGTATGGATGAAGAATATCATTCCTTAATGGCGAACGATACTTGGGATCTTGTTCCTCTTCCAAAAGGAAGAAAACTTGTCAGATGTAAATGGGTCTACAGAACTAAGTATGCATCAGATGGAAGTGTTGAAAGACTTAAGGCAAGGTTAGTTACCAAAGGTTTTTCCCAAGTTGAAGGGATTGACTACAATTAAACCTTTTCTCCTGTCACAAAAATCAACCCCATCTGCCTTGTTCTTTCCCTTGCATCCTTACATAGCTGGGAATTCCATCAAATGGATGTCAATTCTTTCTTTTTACATGGCGATTTACAGGAGGAAATTTACATGGAACAACCTCTTGGATATGTTCAGAATAAATCTAGCCTTGTCTGTCGCCTTAAGAAATCCTTATATGGCCTTAAGCAAGATCCTAGAGCTTGGTATGCCAAAATGGATGGATTTCTCCTTGACACTGGTTTTTCTAGATGTCATTCTAACCCTAATGTTTATACCAAGAAAGTAGGAAACCATCTCATCATACTTGTTCTTTATGTTGATGATCTTCTCCTTACTGGTAGTGACCCTAAACTTTTAACCCATGTGAAATCCAGTCTTAAGCAAAATTTTGAAATGTCAGACTTAGGAAATTTGCATTATTTTCTTGGTCTCCAAGTCTTGCAAACCAAAGAAGGAATATTTCTTTCTCAGTCTAAGTATGCTTGTGACCTTCTTTGTCGCTTTGACATGGAATATTGTAAACCAGCCCCTTCCCCCTTCTAGTCTGGAGTCAAGCTTTCTACCACATATACTTCCCTTGAAGTAGATGCCACCTTGTATCGTCAGCTTGTTGGTAGTCTCTTATACTTGACTCATTCTCGTCATGACCTTTCCTTTGTCATTGGTTGTGTTTCCCGTTATATGCAAACACCTCATGAAAGTCACTAGAAAGCAGAACAAATAATACTTCGATATATTCGAGGTACAATTCAGTTTTGGATTCATTACAGTACAAGGGGGACACCTTTGTTGGTTGGTTTCACTGATTCAAATTGGGTCAGCGATCCTAATCACCGAAAGTCTACCGCAGGTTAAGTTTTCAGTCTAGGATCTGGACCTATCACTTGGGCTTGTAAGAAACAACAATCTCTTTCTCTTTCTTCAGCAGAAGCATAATATTGAGCTGCATTTAATGCCAATCAGGAAGCTTTATGGCTTCAACAGATCCTTTCAAAGTTTGGATTCGAGCAGCAGCAGCCTACTCCACTTTGATGTGATAATCAAAGAGCCATCAAGCTTGCCAAATATCCATTTCTACATCATCGCAGCAAACACATTGAGCTACATATGCACTTCATCAAAAATCTTGTTCATGATCGTGTTCTTGAAGTGCTTTATTGCCCTACAGATGATCAAGTTGCAGACATCTTCACCAAGTCTCTTATAGAAGTGAAGTTTTCTAAACTTTGATCTATGTTAGGAGTTCAGGAATGTGTCATTAAGGGGGGATAGGCTCTAATGCCTCCTTCCTTATCCTAATAGTGTCACTTTGTAAATACTTCAATCCTATCCCAAGTTGTTCTTAAGGGGGGATGTTATGATATTTATACACTTAGGAGTTAGTTAAGATCAACTTGTGTAATATATCTATTAGGTAAAGTGTGTTTCTTTAGTATGCATTTGTAAATATTCTAATCCGATGGTCACCATATGTTCTAGACATAAAGTGATCCAATGGTTCAACTTCTCTTAGATCATACCTACCATTGATATGTGGCTTAGTACCCGATTGGTCCATGATCTCCATTTAAAGAGCATGGAGGGTCCTTGGCTAGTTGATAGATTATGAGAAGCGCATTTGTAACTTTCTTTCTTTTGCATAATAAATTGCTCCAAGTAGCTATTTGGCTGGGGCCGTGGACTGTTTCCCTCTCGAGGGTTTTAACCACGTCAAAACATATGTGTGTTGATCTGTGATCTGTTTGTGTGAGTAGTTGTTCTTGGTGTTCGATATTTTGGGAATACCCTATGTACCCGAACACTAAGTTCTTTACTAATGAGGACAGAAGTACCATTGTTAAGTACTTCTGTTGAGTTACAAGGTATTTAATCCAATTTCTTCACACAGTGCATTCATCCTGGTGGATCAGTGGACAGGCTCAGGGGTCCTAAGATAAGCAGTTGAGTTATCTTTAGGAAAAGGTTGGGTGGAATGGGATCCTTGGGTTGTTTGTCTCTTCTACAAATTATCAGGTTCCATTGTGTTATCTTATTTTTTTATGCTTAGCAAATTACTGGAATAAAGCAGTCATGTTTAGTTTTTCCTATTAATACTTAGATACTATAAATATGCTAGTGGAATGCTTAACTCTACATTTTATTCACGAAATTTTACTTATACATGATTATCAGAATAATGAGTCTACAATTAGAAATGATTGATTAATGAGTAAAATTCCTTTTTGCATTTTTCCACTCATCTTACGATGAAGTACTCTAGTACATAAGGATTGTTTAGTTGTAGATAGAAATGATTATACATGGATGAAATGAATCTAAACTAATATTGAATTGTAGAGTTTCCATTAAAATAAATCAACAATCTTTCTTCTGATAAGATTACCAGCAATATCTTCAAATAATTGTGTTAACATTGGAAGCTTTTACTGTTATTTTTCCAAGCTATTTAGTAAATAATAATAATAATAATTACTGTAATGCCATCTATTTATTTACAATCAGTAAAGAAAAATCAGTCATTTTAATACCTAAATTATAAACAAGTATTCTAGATATATTATAATAAATAATGCACAGTTAAACCTCAAACTATTTCTTTGAAATAATATAACACTGTAAGTTCATAATGAACAGTCAATAGACCGGAATTATAACATCTATTGTATTATAGTTACTTAAGTACTTAGGAAACAAAACTGTAAACTTTCATTATAACAATAATAATATTATCAACATTGAAAATTGAGCTTCTAAACCCTACTCTATTAAATATAAACTTTTTTATCCATTACAGAACCTATTTATGAAATAGGATTGATTCCCACTTCTCCATTTTAAAAGGAAAACTATCAAAATCTAAATATTTGTTATACAAATATAAAAAAACAGAAGTTAACCTTTTAACCTAAATATCAAAACTATCTATTAATACCAAACCCTAAGTTAATCTTTTACGAAACAGTTTGCACAAATAAGAATCGCAACAACATTGCCAAATGGATTTACCTAGTTCATAGCCATGGAATAAATTACAACCAAGTGTTGTCATAACAGAAAACTCGTTACAAATCTTAACACACAGTGCAACTGAATTTACAAAAGGAAAACAAATGATAACAAATATTTATGCTCAGGGATGTAGGCTCTATCTCTTTAAAAAGAAAGAACCATAAATAGAGTTTAATTTATCAAGAAAGTAACCAACAGTCGCCACATTGTCTTCTTCATAAAAAATAAAATGCCTTAACATATTCGTAGCCATGAAGGAGTTACAGTGGCCGAGCAAAAAGGTCGAGGAATCTTCCACATAACTTAACTAGTTTTGCAAAACGATAACAAAACCTTGGAATGGTAATATTCTTACCCTAAATTGACTTTACAAGAGTCGTAGCCCATTTACGAAACCCTAAGGGCTATCACCAAGGAAGACCTTACGGCCTCCATCTTTTTCTTTTCTAAAAACCAAACAGCAAGTTACTACAAGCAACAAACACCATAATAAACAGACTACAAATACCATCGACATTACTGCAGACACAATCAACGAAGGGTAGCCAAGGTTGGGACCGAGGCTTACCAAGCCTTTCTCGCTCACCCTTCAGCTTCACTGGAGTCGCCTTCAACATACAACTGGGCTTTGCCAAGAAATTTTACCTACCATTCAAACAAATAACATTGAACTGTTAGTAAATAGTTTGGTATAAATCAAAGTAAAGAACAATGTTGGAAGATTATCGATGCAACTTACCAGTCTTAAATGTTGAGCCTGCTAATGCCACGACTGAGTCTGAAGGAAAAAAATATGGAAAAGAAATAGAGCAGTGAGCCTGCTATCATCATGGTCGAGTTTGAAGGGAACAATAATGGCGAAGAACCAAAACATTAACTTGCTAACGCCACGGCCAAAAAAATAAGAACGTTAACTTCTGCATAGACCCAAGGAGGCCGAGGGCCTATTGACTCATATCTCCATCCAAACAATCAACTGGTGAAAACAAAAATGCTTTTTACGGCAACTCGATTGTAAAGGATTAGCGTTTAATGCCAAAACCTTCCATCCAACGAGAATCCACCACCACGTGGATTCCACTTCATTCGAAATTCTTTTTAGTATTGATATAGTTTTATCCACTTGTCAACCCTGCAAAGTATATAAAATAATACTATTACATTTGTTAAGAAATAAACAAACTATCATATGCATGTAGAAGCTGTGAACTAGTTTATAACAATTTGTGTTATCTATTATGGATTTTTAGCTAGGTTGTAGTTGTAGTTTTATGCACCAATTATATGCCTAGGTTTGTCTTTTCTTTGTAATTAGTTTAGTTTCCAAGATAAGAATGTTAATGCTTAGGTAAGTTCTTGGGTTAACATGGATAAAATCCATAGTTATAAATCATTGGGAAGGTATTAGGGCTCCTAGTACCAAAAATAACTAGAAGGATGTTTGGGATAATCATATACAATCAATCATATAATTCAAGTGTTTAGAACAAATAATGACGATATCAACTCAAATTGTTACCTAGGTAGAGTAGTATTTGCTATAGGCATAGGAACTCTTCCATTTTGATAATCTAGAGATTAAATAGATTTTAAGGATATTTTCTAGCTTACTCATCTGGTCTTCCAAGTTTTATTTTTCTTACATCATAAAACTGGAAGTAAGTTTTACCTGTGAGTCCTGTAGAAGCATCGGATTTGCGTTAACTTTGAAAAAGCTAAGTAAGCCTCGAGATAACCTCAAGCCCCCTTTAGTAAGAAAAGAAAAACAACCATAAGAATCTTACACTTTCTAAAGAAGATAATCATCAGCATCATACACCTTCTTACAAAAACCAATGATCTGAATTCAATAATTTAAAACTCTTTAACTTTTGAAAACATTTTATTCAAGACTGAATATCAATATAGACTGAATACAGTTTGCAGCATGTGACTTACAAGTTAGTAAGTAAAATTTTGTATCCTTTTAGTTACAGTTAACAAAAGAGAATTAACTCCTAATTTTATCTTAATATCTTGTCTTGTAATCTATCTCTTAAACTAGCCTTTCTGACTATGAGTTGGCATTTAATATCACATAGAAAAATTTAAATTTTTGTGAATTTTAGGGGATGTTACAAGGTAGTATTGAGAGGGATGAATACCTACCCTCCTACAACAGTGACATCACAAAGGATGGAGGCAGTACTCCGATGGGGAGATATTGAGTGGGCTGCAAAGTGTTTAGTTACCTTCAAGAAACTACCAGATGAGGCCACACAACATCTAGCAGATATAGAGGCCTTAGTGTAGAAGCACAAGGCAGTATTCAGAGACCTTCTAGCAGGTTGACCTCCATATAGGGGATTTGAGCACATTATTTAGTTAGAGGAGGGGACTCAAGCAGTTATCACCACTCCTTACAGACATCACAAGAGGTACAAAGATGAGATAGAGAGTACAATCAAGGAACTACTAAAGCTAGGGTACATCAAACCTAGCTCCAATCCCTTTGCATCTTCAGTAGTGCTAGTAAAGAAAAATGATGGATCCCTATGCATGTGCATTGATTACAGGGCACTCAACAAAAAGAGCATAAAGAATAGGTATCCCATCCCCAGGATTGATGAGTTGATGGATGAACTACGGGGGGGAAAGTACTTTTCCAAGATTGACCTCTGCTTAGGTTACCATCAGATTCAGGTCATGGAGCAGGATGTTCCAAAGACTACCTTCCATTCCCACTATGGACATTATGAGTTTCTAGTGATGCCATTTGGGCTCGCTAATGCACCAGCTACTTTCCAGTAATGCATGAACAATATCTTCAAGGATCGGTTACGTAAGTATATTATGGTATTCTTCGACGACATATTGATATATAGTAGAACTTGGGAAGAACATTTGAGACATTTAGATGAAGTAATTGGCATTCTACGGGAGCATTCACTATATGCCAAAATGTCCAAGTGTGAGTTTGGAATGCAAGAGATGTACTTGGGGCATAAGATAGGGACCAATGTAGTCCAGGTGCACCTAGAGAATATTCAAGCCATGTTGGATTGGCCTACACCTAAAAATGTGACAGAACTGAAGGGATTTTTGGGCCTTTTCACCTACTACAGGAGGTATGTCAGTGGATTCTCACAGATGACCGCACCCCTCACATATCTTACCAAGAAGGGGGCATTCAGTTGGTCGGAGATAGCACGATAGACATTCGAGAAAATGAAAAAGGTAATGAGTTCATGCCCAGTATTAGCTTTACCAGACTCTTCTCAACCCTTCGTATTAGAATGTGATGCTTTGGGAGAGGGAATTGGGGCAGTTTTGATACAGAACAACCACCCCATTGCATTTGAGAGCAGGAAGCTCAAAGACTATGAGCACCACTATTCGATATATGAAAAAGAGAATTTAGCCATTCTCCATGTGCTAACCAAGTTTAGGAAGTACTTAGTGGGTGGCAGATTCAAGGTTAAGACAGATCATAATAGCTTGAAATACTTCCTAGAGCAGAAAGAGATGAACAAGAGGTAGCTGAAATGGGTAAGCAAAATTCTCGCCTATGACTTCAAGATTGAGTACGTAAAGGGAAAGAACAATATAGTGATCGATGCACTTTCCAGATGACCAGCTACTTTATCCCTTATGAGCATCTCATCAGATTGGAGATCTCATCTTTTGGTTGAGTACTCCAAAGATACATTTTCTTGCGAGCTATTGGATGGACAGATTCAGGATTATAGGTACCGTGTAATTGATAACATCATATACTAAAAAAATAGAATCTTCTTAGTTCCAGAGTCTTCCCTCAAGAAGAAGATTTTGCAGGCATCGCATGATTCACCATTAGCAGGGCATCAGGGGTTTCTCAAGACCTACAAATATATTAGAGAAAGGTTCTCATGGAAGGGCCTCAAGAATTATGTGATACAACATGTCAGAGAGTGCAGCTTGTGCCAACAGAACAAAATAGAGCACACCCACCTGGCTGGTTTACTACAACCCTTACATATTCCCGAGCAGAAGTGGGAGAGCATCTCTATGGACTTCATTAGTGGGTTGCCCAAGGTTTAGGGTAGAGACTGCTTGTACATATTGGTGGAAAGATTTACCAAGTTCACTCACTTCTTTTTCATTCCTTCATATTATTCAGCAGCACAGGTAGCAGAACTTCTTTTCAGAGAGGTATTTAGACTCCACAGGTTATCCAAGACCATTTTTAGTGATAGGGACAACAAATTCACAGGAGCCTTTTGGCAAGATATTTTCTAGTTAGTGGGGACCAAGTTAGCCATGAGCACCAGTTATCATCCACAGAGTGACGGGCAGACCAAGATTGTCAACAAGTGGATTGATGGATACTTGAGAAATTACGTCGCAGGTCAGCAGAGGACATGGATCAAATGGCTACACTTGGGTGAACATTTTTACAACACCTCCCACCATATGACTATTGGGATGACCCCTTTCTGAGCTTTGTATGGGTATGATGCTTCCACTTTCGCAGACCGGATATTCAGTGATAGAAGGGCCCCCAAGGCCAAGGAGTGGATTCAGGAGGATCAAGATATCCTCAAGATACTCAGGGAGAACATACAGGGTGCTCAGAATCAGTAGAAGATATATGCAGACACGCACAGGGTTGAGCGCAATTTTGAGGTAGAAGACTTTGTTTATTTATGCATCCAACCTTATTGACAGTCATCTCTTAAAAAGAAAGGAGCAAAAAAACTCAAAACTCGCTTCTATGGTCCATACAAGATAATCTAGAAGGTTGGCGAGGTAGCATATGAGCTAGAACTACTCGCAGAGAGCAAGATTCACAACATATTTCATGTCTCCAACCTCAAGAAGTCATTTGGTCAGCAGATTGTTACATCTTTTGAGATGCCCCCCCTTGATGATGCGGGGAAATTGATTTTAATTCCTGAGCACATCCTAGAGGTGCGAAAGTGGAAACTAAGGAACAGAATCATCAGAGACTAATTGGTCAGTGGAAAGATCTGCTTATAAAGGAGGCCACTTGGGAGGGAGAACAGGTATTACAGCACCCAGCTTTATAGTTTCTTGAGGACAAGCAAACTCAAGCGGGGAGGACTGTAATGTCCTCTTCTGCTTAGGCATTGAGGACCATCCTGGTAACCTACATGATTCCCATAGGTTCGAGTGGGAACTGACATTCAGGGAATCAACTGTGGACTGATGCCATATAGGAAGATCTAGGGCATCAATATTATATCATCATTGGGTAGATAGGGGCCACCAGAGCCAAAGGCCACCTGCATGCATGGCATCTGAGTACTATTTCATGATGCATGCACCCGGTTGAGTCTCCATGCACCTACATTCAAGTCAAATTCAAATTAGAAGTTAAAGTGACCTAATTAGGTCAAAAGTTAGGTTATTCACAGTTGAAAGTTATAAAAGAAAGGTAAAGTGAATGGAGAAGGACACTTATGATTATTATTGATTTGGATCTTTTAAGTAGCAGCACAGTGTGCAACCACAACAATTGGGGTTGAATACGACATCTTTAGCTAACGAGGGTTCGGCAGTGAAATATCTACCCTAGTCTCCTTCAGGGTAGGCCATCCAGGTACACCATCAACTCTTCATTTTATTTATCCATATACAACTAGCTGGCACCCATCAGAAGATTGTTTGCAGGGACACGTGTGCAACTGGGGGGTTTTTAGCTGGAAAACCCTAAAGCATTCATTGGGTCTCTAGATCTCTGTTTATCTTCTGAATACTGGCACCATTCTCATCAGCAGGATCATCCTTTAGTACCAGGTGATCATCATCTTCCAGTTTTCTCATTCGGAGCAGTTCTCATCAGTTTTGTGTAGCTGGGGGCGTGAGCAGCTAAAACAGTAAACCGATTCACTAGCCTACTTATAGAAGTTAGAACCTCTACATGCTCCAATCAATCTCTCCGGCACGGGAAGACCTTCATTCCTGAAATCCTCACCTTCATCAAACAACTCCTTCACCAAAAACGTCACCTTTAGTTGATTAAGGGGTTCGTGATACAGGGAGGTAACACCGGAGGAAAGGAGCACCAGTTCTTCACCAGATCAATTCTCGATGCATGTGTATTATCTCTAGAGAATTATCAGCCAGATTATCAATGGCAAGTGTTGATTTGTTCTCCGTAAATCTCTGCCCTAGTTAGCTATAAAATAGGGCCATTTTCCCAACACTTTGCATGCGAGCTTATTTTAGTATTATTGTAAATATGGAGGCTTTAAGAAATCCCTAGAATAGAAAACAATAGAATATCCATATTTGGGATATTACATAAATCGTGGCTCAACCTACATAATTATCACAACAAGAAATGGATAAGAGAAAAAAAAGGACTAAGCTTTGTTTGTAATAGATAATGCTCATCAGGGCATAAATGTCAAGAAAACAAATTGTTCACATTGGAAATTAATTATGAAAAGAAAATATAGGAATCCACATGAAGAGGTGAGAAAGGACTTGTGAACTAAAAGAGCAGGAAAAAGTTGTAGAAATTTTGCATAGCATAGATCAAGAAAGGTGCAAAATATCTGTTCATGGGAAAAAATATCAATGGACTTTGTTTAGAGGGTTAGATGGTGTGCAATATGGTATTTTATGCTAGATCTCGAATATTTGTTTCATAACAACATAGCTATCAATCAAAACATTCTAAACCAATGACGGGCTAATGTCGACATCCAGAGGAAATTTTTTTTGAGAGAAATATCACAAATGACAAATTAATAAATTCATCCATAAAGTTCACATTGTCATTCCACCCTCCCCTTCCTAAGATGAGGTTATGTTATTAAAGCTATATTTAGAATTGTATTGTATCAATCTTTTGGATGGAAATCAATACACAAACAGGTAGGATAATAAAAACTCAATCAGCCACCTGCTTAGTTTCCTAGATTGTGACAACAATCAACAGTATGAAATAATGAATTGCAGAACCTCTACAAGATCTGCACCGAGACCAACAGTGCAACAGACAAGGGCGGGTGAGGAGATGCAAGTTCAAGAGCTGTCAACTATCAGCTGGCTGATTTTCCACTTTTGAATGAGCTCAACATGACACAAAAAGGTTATCGTTCATCTAATTTTTGCATTAAAGGGACAAATGAGCCTACCCATCTACATGTTCAACACAATGTCCTTCACCATCAATAATAAAAACTACACCTAACATGAGATATTTGGACACATAATCAAGTTCTTGTGATGGGTAGAACTAGGTGCACTTACACTCTGATGGGTTTTCCAAACTATAATTCATTTTCTTTTCCCCTAAGAGGCATAACTATGAATCAAACAATTTGTAAACCAGTGCTCTACTAATGTCGGCATTCAAAAGATTAAATTTTTGAAAAAAATATCGCAAGCCACAGATTAGTGAGAGGATCTCTATAACTTCATCCATAAAGTTCACATGTCAATCTATCATCTCCTTCCTAAGATGTATTTATTGTAAACACACATACTTGACAACCATAAGAAACTATTGTCTGCCAATAAAGCCTCCATACATAGGCAAGCCATCTACAACAGATAGGGTAATTGAAATAGGAAATCTAATAACAAAGATCCTAGATCAAAGTTCAACCCTGCTATAAAATTCAATCAAATAAACCACCACTCCCTCGGTAGAAGACAAAGATATCCAAATAGAAAACAAAAAAGTATATATGAATCTCGAGAGATAAAAAAAAAATTATAAATTGAGAGATCCTAGATCAAAGTGCAAGCTTGTTATAGATTTCAATCAAATAGGTCATCAATACCCGAGTGGAAGACAAATATTTCTATATACAAAGAACAAAAAACTATATATATGTATAGAACTTCATATACATGATCCAGGATGGGACATGCCACAATAATTAACAGATGTGGTGTCCTTACTTTTTAAAAGTACCCAAAACTAAATAATATATATAAAGAAAAACTGAGGAAACCCTCGATGGGTGTCTTAGATAATCTGTCTGCACTAAAAAAAGCACGCTATATATCAGTACCTTATCTTTGGAAAAAAATAGAGTATAGATCAGCAAGCCTAGTTAGTGCAGGGGTGCACCTAAGGGTGCCCCAGTGGCTGGAAGGAGGGTGCGCAACACTATCATTATGACTAGCTGCTAACGAATCCTACACCATGCCTTAAACAAATGAATGGAAGTGGGCACTTGCCTTAGTTTATAAATAATAGGTGGGTGGTGGAGTGTCGGGTGTATGGGATTTTCAGTGACCTGAACTCGGGATTCAATGTGATATTCAAACGAGTTCTGGCATAACCCTATCGGAACCCGTACCAAGAAATAATTAAAGAAGAAACTAACATGTAAAAATTCTGCAGATAGAAGGAACCTTGAACAAATGCAGAGATTTTCCACTTAGGATTTAGCCACTCTGAAATTGCTTTCCACAAATCCACTCATCCATTGTAAAGACACAATTTGCATGAAATCAAGATTGATGTTGAGCCCTGAATCTTTGCGGCATTATATAGGTACAAAAACTTCCCCAATTGACTAAATTTATCCATGTTTTTCTCAAATATGGACCAAATCTAGTACAAAAATGTCCCCAATTGACTAAATCTCCACGTTTTTCTCAAATATGGACCAAATCGACAGACGCAAGACGATTTGGCCAAAGATGGGAAGGTAATATATCAAAATAATTACTCCACAAACCCAAATCGAGGATGAACTAAGTCCATTTTACCCAATTCGAGGACAAACTAAGACCAGTTTACCCAAAGACCCATAAACCAGGGGGCGAAATACCAAATTTTTAACTTATCATCCATAAATCCAGGCAAACCATCTTTGTTTCTCCTCCAAAACTAAAAAATTATGGTAATTTGAGTGTTATTCGCCTCCATTAACGAAGAAATCCTGGAAAATGTCAATATTTTCCCCATAATCGAGTGGGGTAAATTATATTTTATCAATTTTCCATATTTCACGGTGCAGACTATTTAATTTGGGAAAATTATATGTAAAATAAAAAATGGGCTAATTTATTAAATAAATAAAAAACATTTTAATATTAAAATCCACCCACCCTTTTTTTGTCACTCCTTAAAATTCGCCCATGGGCTAAAATTCGCCCTTAAAATCATCTTTGAACACCTCGTGTCCAAAGTTAGAGACAAAATTGTCTGCATGCTACATTAAATTAGACATAGACAGTGTAATTATCTGCAACCTGGCACACTAGAAGCAGTGAGTACAAATCCAAGGGGAGACAACAAAGGAGAAAGTCCCTTTGCCATTGATGTCAAACGGCGAGAGAAGTTGAAAAAGGAAGAATATACCAAATGGAATATTCCAACATGAAAAGGAAGATCCCACTGACAGGGGGAGCAATGACAGGGTAAAGAAACCAGAAGATAGATACGCAAAAAAATAAATATAAGAGCATGATTACAAAAGAAGTATTTTACGCACATCTTCAGGGGGAGTTTGAGACAAGTGATGTTATTCAAGGTAGTGTTGACATCAATGACAAAGGGGAAGATTGTTGAACATGTATTGTCATTGATGTCAAAAGATCAAACTTTCAGATGGACCAAAATTCAAAAGAATCATAATGAATTGCTAAAAGACTTTCTCTCACACAACCAGCCTAAAGAAATACATATGCGAGAATGTGGAAGTCACATGAAAGAAAATATACCACCATGACATTGTTCGCAAATGTGCATATAATAATACATATAGAAGAACATTGGAAATGGAGCAGATGCACAAATATCATTTGTGAGACATATGAATTAAGAGAAACAAATTTGTGTGTAAAAGTATCATAAGGACTTTGGCATATGTGTGCCATACACTACAAAAATATGAATTGTCAAAAGTGGCAAGTCAACGTAGATCCTAACATGTTGAACACACAATCCAGTGGGGCGTTATCAGAAGTTAAGGAACTTCACCAACTGGACACGTCACTTGAGCCAAGAAGATTATAAATAAGCAAGAGATGGATGTGGTGAAGTAAGCTTGAAAAAAATGAAGATATGAGATAACTGTTTGATAAGCTTCGAAATTTATTTGGGGTATCACTGGCTCATTGATCGCAAA
This sequence comes from Pseudotsuga menziesii, assembly GCA_001517045.1. Taxonomy (NCBI): domain Eukaryota; kingdom Viridiplantae; phylum Streptophyta; class Pinopsida; order Pinales; family Pinaceae; genus Pseudotsuga; species Pseudotsuga menziesii. Next base: position 345,355 of record LPNX010937895.1, read on the forward strand.
GAGTATCTTTATGAAGTGGAGCCAAAGTTCGCAACTCAGTCAATGATGAACAAGGAATGAGTGTGCTAGAAGAAAAGGTACCTGTATTCTGAATGTGTGAAGTTCTTGCTCAATAAAGACACAGTTTGCAGAACAACAAGTGTGACTAAGCCATAAAATCTATTCAGACGCAGAACGCAGACCAGCTAAAAGGATACATATGCAGTAGCTATCACACATTTTATTTTGGTAAATTGTCTATTCATACACAAATACTTTGACGCAAATCGAAGAAGTTACAATAGTTGTGGAGTGAAGATAAGGTATTTCTCTACTTCCAATTTTTCTATACAATCTTATTTCATATCAGGGAGGTCAGATAGGGAAAGGAGCGGGGGGTTATAGCATCCTTCTAGTTTGTGCTGGAGGATACAATCAAGGTGTTGGTGCATCCTTTCTGTTGGTCCAGATAAAACTCAAGGGGTCTTAGCCTCCTTCCAGTTGGTGTTGGAGAATAAACAAAAGTCGATTCTTTCACAACCAGAGAGTGCAGTTATCCATAGGTTAGAGCTTGAAGCCATAAGTCGTAGTTTTCACAATCAAACTGATATTTGTTTAGGTCAGTTCATGATTTGGTGATCGTGCAGATTGAAGTTGTTATGGGTCGATGCCATCAGCTCACATATTGTACTTAGGATTAGGTCAACGCCTAAATGAGTGGGTGCTCATGTTTGGATATTACAATCTTCCATTGATGTAATTATATATATATACAATTATTCTCAAGTATTTGTGTGTTGTTCTCATTGTTCTCGTGGATGCTGAAAATTATTAATTTATGAAAATATGCATAAGTTAAAATTATACATATTTACGCAATTACTGATTCACCCCCCCTCTCAGTGATAATATAAATCCAAGAGATGATACATCCCTAAAATTTCATAGATCACTAACTATAATTTCCTCAAGGGACATCTAGTTAGAAAGGAACTCCAACATTTTGAAGGAGAAGGAGATACCTCCTTTCTAGTTTAATCATAAAAAAGAAATCACTTCTGAAGTGATTAAGTGTGCTCCAAAGGCCAACGCGCCAAGGTAGGTTGGAAACCTAGATATTTCTCATAATTAGGTTTTAGGAGACTCAAAATTGGTTATTGACTGGTAACATGGTCAATAACTATGTAGAACCTAGTTTTGACGCCATTCTTTGTTCAATTCAACTGATGGAACTTATATTTGAAATCATTTATCGTGCACATATCTACAAATAGCTCAACGTGGAAGCATGAGACATGTCTAAGAAATATTTGGGTGTAGAAAAATGGTCTTGGAAGATATTGGAAGAAGAGTTGGTATCCTTACGCCAACTACAAGGAAATTCTTGCACGTTCAAGTTAAATTTGATGTTATAGTCTTATGTTATGTAAATGTGTCTCTTCACTTTATAATGTATGTCCATAATGGGGTTGTTTAAAGGTTCTTACCTTCTTGGGATGTAATATTTGGATTTTCAATCCAACATTGTTTTTTTTTTATTGATATATGAGTAAAATAGTTCAAAATTATCTTTGCCTTTTATGCAAAGAAGAATTTCAGGGTACATAATGCCTATATGGGACGTAACTTTTTTGCTACTTCAAATGAAAGGTATATATATATATATATAGCCCAGGGGTTAGCTCAAGTGTTTGAGATTTGTTTATGTTAGAAAAAGGTCTCGGGGTCAAATCCTTGGGTGGCTATGTCAAGGCCTCACTCAATGTCCCCACCAGGTTAGGCCCTGTAATCAGGGTCGAGGGTTTGCCTCGAGTACCATCCTAAAAAAATGGGGAAGTACCTGAGTGTTTCCTGAGCGATGTTCCATCATAAT
>LPNX010937895.1:347287-390129 GCA_001517045.1 Pseudotsuga menziesii
CCAATTTTGATGCTCAATGAAATGAATGACCACACAAAATGTATGTAACATTTCCTTGTCGTATTTAGCGTAATGGGTACTCTTCAAATTGACCACATTGATTAATATTATTTAATAATAAATTCTTATAATGTACATGATGTAATAAAGGGAAAGATGGCCATGCTTTTATAAATGGAAATAAAGTAGCAAATGGCCCAGAAGCAATAATGATGGGATTTGAGTGTAACAAGTGGCAAGGACTCAAGTTGAAAATCAAGTCCAAAAAATTCCCATATATAGTCTTAGGAAAGGGGGAAAAGAGTTGTGCTCTCATTCATTTGATCTTTTCTCTTTATTACAATATGAGAGCTTTCATGATTGGAAAGTAAGCTTTGAATTTCATGATGGAATGCAAGTTCGAGGGATATATGAGGAATTTTGTTCGGATCATAGCCACTAGTATGGATATTTGTGCTATATGAATCGGTAGAGAATACTTGTAGCTCATATTTGGTAGGGGACAATAATAAAAGTGCTTAATTCTTTAGGCAAGAACTAAGCCATGATTTTTTTGTGCTTTGGTTGGCCCAATGTGATTCTATGATTTTTGTAGTTTTTCTTGATCTAGCTCAGCTCATTATCCAAGATTTTGATATGTTTGTAATAGTTATTTTTTCTTAAGAACTTCTTGGGTTTTTAGATGGAAGTGAAAAGAAGTTTTGATGGATCCAAATCGCCTGGATGTAAAATATGGGGAGGAATGTTATTTTAAAGCATATATTCTTGAAACTAATCCTCAAAAATGTCTTTTAAGTTACGCCCTTCCTATTTGTTTTATCTTATGATGGTGGATAAAGGGATAAACTTCCAAAAAAATCACAATTTCTAAATTAGTGGTTGTATGTCATTGACTATCAAGTTTTCAAGTGACTTCCCTATTAATATCATGGAGGGAGATAGCTCTCTCTTTTGATTAACAATAACTAGTCAAGCTTCTACTTCTCCCGCACTTGTGTTTTCTAATCCATTCACGAGATTATAATGCCATCTATTGATTTGGAAGAAGGTTACCTCATCACATTATGTGCATAGGAGGGGCATTCCATGGAATGTGATAGCTAAGGAAGGGGAGGAAGAGTCTCCCCCCTTTGCAAGGATTAATTGATAATCATGGTGTCCCCTACTAATATCGTGAAGGGAGATATGTTGTGGAGCTCTCTCTTATGATCAACAAAATAATTAGGAAACCTTCTAATTCTATAGCACTTTTGTTTTCTAATCGATTAACGATATTATTAGGCTACTTCTTAATCTAGGAGAAGGTTGCATCATCACATTGTGTGCATAAGAGAGGCGTTCCATGGAATGTGGTAGCTAAGGAAGGGGAGGAAGGGATTTTCCCATTTGCAAGGATCAATTGATAACCATTGGTGCCCCTTTAGTGTGCATGGGTCATAATGCATCGGTTCATAGACCAAAGGGGAGCATTAATGCACCAAAACCAATTTGGAGCATTGATGTATTGAGGCCAATTTACCAAGTTTTATGTGGAGTGTCAATGCCATTTTGGGGGGTTGTTGTCCCTTTGACGCACATCATTCATGAACCACTAATGTGAAAAACAAAGGGGAGCACCAATGCAATGTACCAAGAATTAAGTAGAGAACCTATATGTTTTTTCAGTTGCTTAGTCAAGCACAAATGGGCAATGGAGTCCCAATGCATTGTTGTGCTAAGTACAATAGTTCGCCTATTCAAATTAGTGCACCAAGGTCCATTTTTTTCAAAAACTATGCTTAGAAACTCTATTGAAATCCTCAATCTAAATGGTGCATGCTTGAACAGCATAATTGTTAGCACACCCCATGGAGCCTAGTTAGTATGTCAACTTCCCAAGGCCATAACTTTTACATACAACTTCAATGGGTTAGATGTTTTGGATATTAGTGTTTTTTCCTCTTTAGGATTTTGACATTAGATTAAAAAGTAATTTTAGCCTTTTGATGGGTTAGATGTTTTGGATATTAGTGTTTTTTCCTCTTTAGGATTTTGACATTAGATTAAAAAGTAATTTTAGCCTTTTGTTATGGGATTTTTTGTGAATGAGATTAACCCTAACATATCTTCTATGTGATAAGATACCACCATTCTATCCATTTGCATTGCTATGTACATTGAAGTGTTTTTCACCATTTGATTCATAGATAGAATTCGGTTAGTCACTATAATACTTTATTTGAAATGTTGTATTTTTTCTCTTTGCAATATTGTATGTTCTTTCATTTTGTTCTAAGCTCAGTTTGGATAAGTTGGCCATTCAATACTTCCATTGTCTAAAAAATAGTCCTAAACGTTGTTAGATTTAGAATAGTGTCCTAGGTCCTAAACTTCTAGAGCATTTTTTGAGCCCTTCCATGCGTTTTTGGTGATTTTGACGGTGCAAAACCATTGTAAATCTAATGCAAAACTATTGTGAATATAAAAAGGTTCAGTATATTTCTAATTGATATGGTGGAATTCTCAAGCCACTTGGAAGTTGTGAATGGTGACCTGAATCACTTAATGGTAATATAGAGAAGTAATGGCAATGTTGTGTTGCAATATGGATTTTTTGCAATTGTCTTTATTTATTTTGTATGAACTAGCATTTTTTTAAAGTTATTCCTTGACAATAATCCTTCGTTTTTCCTATTTTAATCTTAAGTTTTGATTAATGAGATAATCACCCTCCTTAATTGCATCTTTCCTGACACAAACGTATTCTTCTTTATGACGTTTTCATTTATTACTCTCTATAAACAAGGTGCTTTATACAACCAAGTGTGAATTATATGTGTAATATCCATGTGTAATAATTAAATCAAATTTCAAGTCCCACTAGCACGGTTGGTTTTTTACGGGTTCTGTCAGTTAGGCGGCCCAAGGTTCAAAACTCCGCGGTGGTGGGAAGATACACCTAAACTCCAACCATGCTAAGGGTTGGTGTGGCCCAAGCTAGGTGCAATCCCTGGGTGATTTTGGTGGATTAGATGCCCCTGGGTTTTAGTTTATTATATAACGTTGGTTCACCATGGAAGCCTAGTTTACACCATGGTTACGTCCACCTAGGAAAATATCTCTTATACTCGCTTGGAAAGTATACATGAACGGGAAACAACAACCCCTGAGAGGGCCAATCACGATAAATGACTCACCAGCCTAATATTTCATTACATACAAGGGATCCCAAGGAGCAAATGTCCCCGACGAGATTTGAACCCGGGTGGGGAGTGCAACAACCAAATATCCCAACCACCCAAGCTACTCCCCATGGACCGTATATATATATATACACACACACACACACACACACACATGTATATATACATGTATATGTACATATGTATATGTGTGTATGTGTGTGTGTGTGTGTGTGTAATGCCTCAGGTGGAGATCCATTCCCCATTGAACCTTGTGGGGTTACTAACCACTATTACTGTTGGAATTTAATATTGGCATTCATATAAAAAACCTAGGAAGAGGGGGGGAATCCGTAGGCCACAGGTGAGGTACTATATTCCTCACTCTGAACACTTGAGTGCAAGATGGTGAGGGGAAACCCAATGGATGCTTTGCTTCCTCACATTCCTGGATGGCATCCATAGTAAACATGTTAGTGTAGACAAGTGTACCTCACCTAAGGGGATTCCAACCAAGCACTTTCTAGCATGGAACTAACCAAATACCCAACAATGTTGGCAACGACTAGTTGAGTTAACCCATTGGGATAAAAGATGGGGTGCAACATTAGGACATCTTATGAATTTTCCATCCCTGCTACTCTAGCCCAAACACTTTGTTATGGATTTTCTATGGGATTTGGTGCATTAGCACTGGTATGATCGCTTTGGATTATGTTTATAAACAAACAAAAAAACAAATACAATTAAGAAATTGTGTTTCCTCCTAGGATGTCATTGGTTCAAATCTAGAGGGGGGAAGGGTAAGTACACCTCTGTATACTTTAGCAGTCAAATCGATGCATGGTGGGGGTCCCTTGTCCCATAAACAAGAGGGTTTCAGACACCAATTTGGTTTTTGGATTGGTCGTGATATATATATATATATAAAACTTAAGCACAAAGATATTTGCACCTCAATTTATTTTTGATCTCGTTAATAAATATGAAGTTAATATGGATCAATGGTGATAATACCTCAATTCGAGTGCTCGATGAAATGAATGACCATGTAAAATGTGTGCAACATTTTATTCTTATATTTGGTATAATGGGTATTCATTAGTAATAGTACCACATTGATTATGACTATTTTAATAAACAACGTTTATATTGTATGATATAATAAAGGGAAATATGATTATGCTTTTACTAAGGGAAATATGATTATGCTTTTATTAAAGAAAATAAAGGATACAATAACCTAGAAAGAATAATGATAGGGCCCAAGTGTAACAAGTGGAAAGGGCTCAAGTGAAAAATCAGGTCAATAAGATTTTCTCTTTATTATAGTGTGAAAGCTCTCATGATTTGCAAGTAAGCTTTGGATTTTAGAATGGTGTGCAAGTTGTTGGATCCTACTTTTCATGGATGATGAATGGTGAGGGATAAATATATGAGGGACTTAGCTATCATAGTAGTCACTAGTATGGATCTTTGTTGTATAACATTTGTTATAGAATACTTGTAGATCTAATAGAACAAGGGGAATTAATAAGAGTGCTTGAAATTTTATGCAAGAATTGAGTCATGAATTTTGTGTGCTTTGGTTGGCCCCATTGCATTTCTATGAATTATGTAGTTGGTTTTTATCTTACTCATTGTCAAGGTTTTTGATATGTTGATGGTCGTTAATCTTTCCTATTAGTTTCTTGGGTCTTAGGAAGGAAGTGAGAGAGTTATAACTTTTTTATCGATTCAAATCAACCTTATGTAAAAATTAGGGGTGGATAAATTTAATCTCTAAGCCTATAGTATTGGAGCCAATCCACTAGAAATCCTCTCAATTATCCCCTTCCCAATTCTTAAATCATGGTATGGTACCTTAGAGAAAGGACCAAAATTCGAAATAAAAGTGACAATATCTAAATAAGTTGGCATATGTCATTAACTAATAGGTTGCAAGGTGGCCTTCCTATGAAACTCATGGAGGGAGATACTTTGTGGAGCTCTCTTGTTTGACCAATGAGATAATTAGTTGGTCTTTGACTTCTCGTGCATTCATGTTCTCTAATAAATTTGCGAGACGATTACATTACTTCTCAACCTTGAAGAATGTTACCTCCTCGAATTATGCACATAAGAGAAACATTTCAAGGATGATGCGATCCAAGGAAGGGGAGGAAGGGGGTTTCGCTTTTACAAGGATTGAAGGATAACCATGTAGTCCCCAATTACTTAGACCATTTCCCTAGTAGGTTTTTCTAAAATCCTTACGCCTAAACATGTCACAAGGGGCCACGCTTCATTATTTCCCCTCTAGCACACATTGGTTATGGAGGACCAATGCACCTAACCAAAGATGAACACTAATACACTAAGACCAAAGTGAAACATATATATTTTTCTTGGGTTGTTTTTCCTTTGGTATACATCAATCATGGAGCATTGATGTGTCTAAACCAATTTAGAGCATATGTGCAACAAAACCAAAGTCAAGCATTGATGTCCTTTTTTGGGTTGTTAACCCTCTAATGCACATGGGTCATGCAGAATTGATGTATAAACAAGAGGGGAGTACCAGTGCACTAAAGACCAATGCAGAGAACATATGCACTAAGGGTAATGTTCCAAGTTCAATATGGAGCATTGATGTCTTTATGTGGGGTTGTTTCCCATTTTATGCACATCATTCATGAAGCACTGATGTGAAAACCAAAGTGAAGCACAGGTATTCCAAGATCAATGTAACATACCCATATAACCTGCAAGAATGCATAAAAAAACTTGCAAACATAAACTCTTTCACACAAACATTAGCTATAACCTTCATAAACATTTATGCTTTTAGGAAGATAGCCAACATGAAAATACGCAAGAAAAACTCAGCCTTCTGCACTTAAATCTACTTTTGTAGCCAGAAGAGCCATTATCACATTGAAACTAACTCTTCCAAATTTCACTTTCCACATTCTTCCTTTCGTTGCAGATTTCAGACATCGGGAATCTATCATGCGAGGGAATTGTCCATCCACACTTCCGCCTTCTGCCTTCCTGACTTTCGCTGCGGACTGCGGAACTTGAAAACTTAACATGCGACGGAATCATTCATCCATACTTTCGTCTTACGCCTTTTTCCTTTTCGCCTTCTGCTGCAAATTGTAGAACTTGGAAACTTGACAAACGATGAAGTCAATTATACACATCTCCTCCTTTCGCATTTCTCCTTTCTACCTTCCGCTGCGGACTGCGGTACCCAGAAACTTAACAAACGACGAAGTCATTTATTCACGTCTCTGCCTTCCACTTTTTGCCTTCCCGCCTTCCGTTGTGGACTGCGGGAATCAAAAACTTGACAAACGATGAAGTTATTTATCCACATATCTGCCTTTCGCATTCTGCCTTCCGCCACGGACTCCAGGGTGTGGAAAAAATACGTTTTCTTTAGAATTTTCGGCTCCTTTCAGAAGCTAAACAATCCTACAAGTTACAGTGGATTGAAAGACAGAGTAGGTGCATTCCATCTTCAATGATCTGTACATCTCATGCAGTCCTAACCATTTCCAACAGACCAAGAGTACTTCTCCCATGAGAATGACAAAACCCAAAGCAAGCATCAACCACATTATAAGCCTGCTTGATAGATAAACTCTAATTTGAAGAAAAGAAACGATAAGCTTCAAGTTGCAGGGGAAATTAATCCTTCCAATGATCAATTTCAACAAAGATTATAGATTGCAAAGAACATACATCTTCAATAGATCTGTGGTCAAGATCGCCAGCTCAATGGTCGAGGATAATTTCGCTGAACAAGATAACGCGTGAGATAAGCACTAAGAACCATAAGTGATCATGGACAAAGCACTTTTATGATCAACAACATAGATAGGTCTTGGGGAAGATCAACAGCCGACAATGATTTCACTGGAGAACTAGCATGGACAAGGAAATTTTTCATTGTGCGAGATAGGAAACGTGCGTAAATGACGTGTCCCCTCCCTGTTGGATATCATGATTGAAGACTGGAGGTATGAAGGTCACTTTGTGGAGCGCAATGGCTTAAAAGGCCGCATATTTCAACGGTCAGGATTTGGGCGAAGAAAGATCAATGGCTGTGAGTTACTTCGTTGATTCAACTGGCACTGACTAAAAAACTCTTGGTGTGCATGGAACTTTTATAAAATCATCCTTATGGTACATGGGGTCCACCGTTGATGTAGATTTGACAGTCCTCAAGGATTCCGCTGATCTAACTAGCATGTGAATTACCAACAGATGCTGGACGCAGAAATCTTAAAGCAAAAAGTTAGTTTGGTTTGGAGTCCATCATCGATCGAGGTTGGCAGGGATCCAACAACGGATGATCATTTTGTTCATTCAACTAGCAGTGGAGTTAACAGCAGAGGTCGGATGTGGAGTTCTTGTGGAATTCGATTCATCGCAGACTTGAAATCCTCTCTTTGTCGAGTGTAAAGGGATCATAGGATGGGTTGGTTAAACTTAGAGGTTCGGCTAAAGTTAGGGCCGACTAACTCACGTATCAGGCTATCTAAAGACTGTATACAACAGGTCTGGCATCACAAGCACAATACGCTTGTAAGCAAACATTGCAGAGATTAAGAACAACCAGAGAGCACTTAAATGAGCACACACACCCATTTAGCAACAATACTTTCATCATCAAACCTAAGGCATTCTCTTATCATTACCGTAACATGGAAATCATACATTCTTACATCCATCAATGTGCCCTAAGTTCATCAATTCAAGAGACCATGCAGTAAGACAATAACTTTGTACAAAACAACAATCCACCACTTGGGTTTCCATTTTGCCAAATACAAGGCACAATCATTCCAAACATCATAAGAGTACAATAGTTCATAAGCATCATTAAATCTAAGTTGTTATTTCATCATTTCATTGATATTAAAACACGTCTTTAACATAAACAAACATAGCCTGAGCTCAATAGGTTTGCAGAAACAATATTCAGTAATGGAAGCTATTGTAAAATGGGCCGCAATGAGAAGGGAACAATCATGTTCCACCCAATCGTAGATTAGGCATAGATCACTCCGTCCTCAATCACCCTTGAGCCAAACTACGCATGCCGAGAGTGGTGACAGTCAAACTCCGTATAGTTCTCTAGGGAGAAATCACTTGCCTAACACAGAGTGCTCACACAACAAGTATTCCTTGTTCCAACATACTTAGTTGCGTCCCACCTCCTAGCATATGCTTCCTTATATATCCTTTTTGTTTTGCCTAGGTCTTTTGCAGCTAATGGCCAATTCCCCTTAGGAATTTTCGCTCCACTACCTCTTTGATTCGCCTAAGGTGCATCTAGTGCCATACAGGCCCCCACACCTGGTATAACTTCCCTGAGAGTGACCCTTCACGTCCCCCACTCTCGCATCCATAGCTTCCTCATTCAACATGGTTGTCCCTATCATTCATATTTATATTACAAGCATAATGTTTCAGTTGCATTTGTCCTCCAAGGACCGATTGGCATATTCCAGGTTCTCCAATCACATTCAAAAATAAAATAGTCTTTTAAAAAATATTACAAATAAATTTGATCACTTGGGTATATTACATCCTCTCCCCCTTATTGTAACATTGTCCACAATCTTCTCAGCCTTTTTCCACAATTCATGGGAATAGAATTGGGTACTTCTTTCGCAGGATATCCTCTAACTCTTAGGTCACCTCCTTCGAGATAAAGTGCTTCCATTGCACTTTAACCCGAGCGACGACTCGATTCCAAAGAACAGTTTATTACATGTCTAGAATGCGCACAAGTTCCACCTGGAATTCGCCCTCTGGTTCCACCTGTACCACATTCCAATCAATGATGTGAGTAGAATCATATACATATTTATTTAGTAATGAAATATGAAAACATTATGAATTCTTAAGTGTGTTGGAAGAGCCAGATTGTATGACACGGGTCCAATCCTTTCCAAGACTTGAAAGGGTCCATAAAACCGTGGTACTAATTTGGTGCAGCTTCCCAGTTTTAGGGAGCTCTTTTTGGGCGTGACTCGGAGGTAAACATGGTCTCCGACCAAAAACTCCTTATGTTGTCTTTTCAAGTCAACATAACTCTTTTGGATATCCTGCGCCACCTTCAAATTCTTCTATACTTCCTGAACAATTTGTTCCATGTCTTGCAACATTTTAGGTCCTATCATCAAACGATCCACAAGGCTATCCAAACTAACAGGGGTAGTACACTTCCTTCCATACATGATTTCAAATGGACTCATCTTGGCAGAGGCCTGGTAGCCATTATTGCATGCAAATTCTACCAGATGCAAATAGTCTTCCCACTTATTGGGTCTTTCCATGACATACATCCTTAACATGTCCTCAATTACTTGGTTTTTTCATTCAGATTGCCCATCTGTTTCAGGGTGATAGCTAGTGCTGAATTTTATCATGGTTTCCAACCCTGCAAACAATGACTTGCAAAATTTGGATGTAAACTTGACATCCCAGTCAGAAATTACCATCTTTGGCACTCCATGAAGTCAAAATATATCCTTCAGGAATATTTTTGCAACATTGACAACCTTATAAGTTGATTTCACATGTATAAAATGAGTAGACTTGCTTAATTTATCAACTACAACCATAATTGAATCATGTTGTTTTTGAGTCAAAGGAAAACCTGTGATAAAATCCAAATATATTACCTCCCATTTCCATTCAGGAATTGGTAAGGGTTGTAACAAACTTGCTGGATGTTGGTGTTCAAGCTTCACCTGTTGACATTCCAAACATTTAGACATGTAATCAACTAGATATGCCTTCAAATTGAGCCAAAAGAATTGCTTCATGAGGACTTTTATCATCTTTTGGTAACTAGGGTGCCCCGCATAAGGAGGTTTGTGTGTTTCATTCAAAATAAACGGATTTAAATCTGCAATATTAGGCATGTGTATTCTTCTTTTAAACCAAATTAATCCTTTTGGTCTACTTTGAATTCTGTCCCATTCAATTTTACCTCTTCTGTGAGCAGTTTATTCAATAGGTTCCCATATTCAGCATCATGGATGCTAGCTATTTTTATTTTTCTCAATAAATCACCTTCTCGTTGACTCATGGTGATCTCATATTCCTTGAGATTTCTTCGACTGAGTGCATCAGCCACTTTATTTTCCTTACCTTTGATATGCTTCACTTCAAAGTCAAATTCGCTTAAGGATGCCATCCATCATGCCTATATGGAATTTAGTCCAAGTTGAGTGAACAGATGCTTTACACAGGTGTTATATGTCAATAAGAGAAACTTTTTCCCTAATAGGTAGTGATGCCACATATTAAGGTATGCACTACTGCTGCCAATTCCATATCATGAACTACATAATTTCGTTCATGATCCTTCAATTTGCAATATTCTCAACACACCACATGTCCTTCTTGAGATAGTATTCCGCCCAATCCCTCCTTGCTAGCATCTATACATACTGTGTAATATTTATAGGGGTCGGCTAACCTTCAAGATCCGGGCCATGGTTAACAGTATTTTTAGGTTTTCAAAGCTCTCCTAACACTTCACAGACCATACAAACTTTATTACCTTTCTTTGTAAGGAAGTAATAGGATAATCTATCTTTGAGAATCCTTGGATGAACCTTCGGTAGTATCCGGCGAGTCCCATGAAACATTGAATGTCAGCGACATCCTTAGGCACATGCCATTCCATAATTCCTTTTATCTTTTATGGATCTACAACAATCCATTTTCCTAAGATGACATGTCCTAAGTACTGAATTTCTTTCTTCAAGAATTCACACTTCTCGAATTTAGCATATAGCTGGTGGTCTCTTAGGGTCTGCAGTATGATTTTCAAGTGTTGTTGATGTTCTTCTTCTGTCCTTGAGTAGATCAGGATATAGTCAATGAAAATCAACACGAATTTATCCAAGTACTTGTTAAAGATGATATTCATTAGACACATAAAATACAGCAGGGGCATTGGTGAAGCAGGAAGGAATTACTACAAATTTGTAATGCCCATATCGGGTCCTAAAGGTTGTTTTTGTAACATCTTCTTCCTTAATCCTGATATGGTGGTAACCAGACCTCAAATCCAACTTGGAGAAGACTTTTGCTTCCCCTACTTGATCAAACAAGTCACTAATCTGAGGCAGAGGATACTTGTTTTTTATGGTCACTTTATTTAATTTTCTGTAGTTTATGCATAGTCTTAAGGTCCCATCCTTCTTCTTGACAAATAGAACTGGGGATCCCCAAGGTGATACGCTAGGCCTGAGATAACCCCTATCTAGTAGTTTTTGTAACTGGGTTTTCAATTCTGTTAACTCAGGAATACTCATGCGATCCGATACTTTGGATGTTGGAGCAGACCCCAGTATAACTTCAATGGAGAAAACTATTTCTCGTGGAGGGGGCAGTCCAGGTATCTCCTCTTGAAACACATCCATGAATTCACTTAAAACTGGGTGGTCCCTTACAGATGTTGGGTTTTCATTAAGAAGTATGTCAGCAATATTTACAGCATAGAGCTTACAACCCTTCCTCAAACACTTCCTTAATTTCAAGGCAGATATCGGCCTTAAAGAAACAGGCTTACTATAACCATTTACCTTCCTAAAAATTTATCTTCAGCTACATAAGTAAAGGTTTTATCAAATCAATTTAGTACTACTTTATACTTTTCTAACCAATCCATGCCAATAATCATATCATAAGACCCTAGAGTCAACACATTCAAATTGATCCTAGTTACATGATCATGTAATGAAATTTCACAATTAGAAACAAACTTTGTTATCTGCTTTTTTGCTCCAATGGCCAGTTAGACTGACCAAGGCCTTGCATGCCTTACCTTGGTCAGCTGACAATTCTCCATCATTGTAGGAGTGATGTAGCTTAAAGTAGCTTCTGGATCAAAGCATATAGAGATATTTCAGTTAGAAATACTACCTTCAATCTCTACGATTGCATATTGATGATATGCATGTCGATCTTCAAGAGCTACATTAATCCAGTCGAAACTTTTTCCAAATTCTCCCACAGTGGAAGCTTCTTGTAGGATTTCCTTCGTACATGGGTACCTCCACATTTCGAACACTTCATAGGCTCCTTAGGGGTTCCAGCAGCCCCTTTAGGTCCAAGGTGCACAATTTTATTGTCCTATGTTGAAACTGTCCATCTCTATTGTAGGAATTTCCTTGAGGATTCCTTGGAAGGTTCCTGGAGGGTGGTCATTGGAAGCCCTTCTTCCCCTGGTTAAACCTTTATTGCTTCTTGTCCTTCCAGGATTTAGAGAGGTCATTCCTTTGTTTATACTACTCAAATCATAGTCTTTCTTTTCTTAACACTTCGCCCAGATTCTTGGGGTTATCAAATTCAATCGGATCTTTATAGGACTGTGGCAAGCAGCTTAAGAATCATTGGAATTTTAACTTTTCTTCTTTAATGTACGGTACGAAACGTAGCAGCTCTAAATATTTATTGATGAGGTCTTCCATGGTCATTTGACCAAGTTTCAATTCATAGAATTACTTAGTCTTCCTTTCATAATAGCTTTTTGATAAATACTGTTTCTTGAAGAGTTTCTTAAACTCTAACCATTCCAGGTTCTTTTCTTTTAATCCATGGGAGATCTTTAGGTCTTGCCACCAGATACTGGCCTTTCCTTTCAGGTTGTAAACTACCATCCTTACCTTCATGTTGCTGCAGTAGTTGTAAATCTAAAAGTACTTTTTAATATCCAGCAACCAAGCTTCTGCTTCTTCTCCGGTCCTAGATTCCCCATCAAAATTGGTGGGTTTAATATTCTTGAATTCTCCCTGTAGGTGGTCCACTTTTTTCTTACCTGCTGTCTAGTCTTGATTCCCAGATTTTTGAGTTTCCTGGGAAAAACTGTCTTTTCTTTCATTATTGCCCCCCCTACTACTGCTGGTGGTTTTTCCCCATTGTTCCTCTCCTGCAAGCTTTGCAATAATTTTTCATTGAGCTCCTGCTGCTTTTCTTGAGCCTTTTTCAACTGTTCATTTTCTACTTTGAAGCTCTGTAATTACACTATCATATTCTTCATGGTTTCATGTACGTGGCTAGCTTCAGAATGCTCTGGTTCTAGTTGCGTTGGGTGAGGTACTAGTGTTCCTTCTTCAAGAAGGTACTCATGTTCATTTTGTGAGGCGATCATTGTATCCTATTACAGAACAATTCCCTGTTCAAACACAAAACATTCCAACACAAAAATGTTTAGAACAAAAAGATTTTTCATAGTGCAGTGGAACGAGATGTTCCCCAAACTACGACAAGGTTGAAACTTGCGGCTCTAATACCATATGTAACATACCCATATAACCTGCAAGAATGCATATAAAAAAAAACTTGCAAACATAAATTCTTTCACACGAACATTAGCTATAACCTTCATAAACATTTATGCTTTTAAGGAAGATAACCAACATGAAAATCCACAAGAAAAACTCAGCCTTCTGCACTTAAATCTACTTCTACAACCAAAAGAGTCATTTCCACACTGAAACTGACTCTTTCGACTTCCACTTTCCTCATTCCTCCTTTCCACCTTCCGCTACAGACTGCGAACATCGGGAATCTATCATGCGATGAAATCGTCCATCCACACTTCTGCCTTTCGCATTCCTCCCTCCCACCTTCCACTATAGGACGCAGAACTTGGAAACTTAACACGCGAGAGAATCGTTCATCCATACTTCCTCCTTCCACCTTTCCTCCTTCTACTACAGACTGCGGAACTCATAAAATTGGCAAACGACGAAGTAATTTATCCACATCTTTGCCTTCCTCATTCCGCCTTTCCTCCTTCTGCTGTGGACTGCGAGAGTTAGAAACTTGACAAACGATGAATTCATTTATCCACATCTCTGCCTTCCACTTTCTGCCTTTCCACTTTCCATTGCGGACTGCGGGAATCAGAAACTTGACAAATGATGAAGTCATTTATCCACATCTCTGCCTTCCGTCTTCCGCAGCGGAATTCAAGGTGCAGAAAACATACATTTGCCTTAGAATTTTTGGCTCCTTTCAAAAGCTAAACAATCCTACAAGTTACAGTGGATTGAAAGACAAAGTATGTGCATTCCATCTTCAGTGATCTATACATCTCATGCAGTCCTAACCATTTCCAAAAAACCAAGAGTACTTCTCCCATGAGAATGACAAAACCCAAAGCAAGGCACCAACCACGTTATAAGCCTGCTTGATAGATAAACTCTATTTTGTAGAAAATAAATGATAAGATTTGAGTTGCATGGGAAATTGATCCTTCCAATGATAAATTTCAGCAAAGATTACAGAGTGTAAAGAACTTACATCTTCGATATATATGTGGTAAATATCATCAGATCAACGGTCGAGGATAATTCCGCTGAATGAGATAACGCCTGAGATAAGCACTAAGAACCAGAAGTGATCATGGACAAAGCACCTTTATGATCAATGACAGAGATAGGTCTTGGGAAAGATCAATGACCGACAACGATTTCTCTGGGAGAGATAGCGTGGGAAAAGAAAAGTTTTGTTGTGTGCGATAGGAAACGTACATAAATGACATGTCCCCTCCCCATTGGATATCGTGCTTGAAGAATGGAGGTATGCAATTCACTTTATGGAGCGCAGTGGTTTAAAATGACGCATATTTCAATGGTCAGGATTTGGGTGAAGAAAGATCAACGGTTGTGAGTTACTTCGTTGATTCAACTGGAACGGACTAAAAAACTCTTAGTGTGCGAGAAACTTTTATAAAATCCACCTTATGGTACATGGGGTCCACCGCTGATCTAGATCTGACAGTCCTTAAGGATTCTATTGATCTAACTAGCAAGTGAGTTACCAGCAGAGCTAGACGCGGAAATCTTAAAGCAAAAATTTAGTTCGGTTTGGAGTCCGTCGTCGATTGAGGTTGGCAGGGATCCAACGACGAAGGATCATTTCATTTGTTCAACTAGCAGGGGAGTTAATAAAAGAGGTCGGACGCAAAGTTTTTTTGAAATCCGGTTCATCACAGACTTGAATTCCGCTCTTCATCGAGCATAGAGGGATCATAGGTCGGGTTGGTTAAAATTAGCGGTTTGCCTAAAGTTAGGGATGACTAAATCACATATGAGGCTATATAAAGACTGTATACAACAAGTCTGGCATCACAAGCACAATACGCTCATAAGCAAACATTGCAAATATTAAGAACAATCAGAGAGCACTTAAACGAGCACCCACACCCGTTTAGCAACAATACTTTCATCGGCAAACCTAAGGAATTATCTTATCATTGTCGTAACATGGAAATCATTCATTCTTACATCCACCGATGCGCCCTAAGTTCATCAATTCATGAGATCATGCAGTAAGCCAATAACTTTGTACAAAACAACAATCCACCACTTGGGTTGCCATTTTACCAAATACAAGGCACAATCATTCCAAACATCGTAAGAGTACAATAATTCATAAGCGTCATTAAATCTAAGTTGTTATTTCATCATTTCATTGATATTAAAACACGTCTTTAACATAAACAAACATACCATGAGCTCAATAGGTTTGCATAAACAATATTCAGTAATGAAACTTGTTGTAAAATGACCTGCAATGAGAAGGGAACAACAAGGTTCCACCCAACCGTAGATTAGGCATAGATCACTCTGTCCTCAATCACCCCCGAGCCAAACTATGCATGCCAAGAGTGGTGACAATCAAACTCAGTCCATTTCTCCAGGGATAAATCACTTGCCTAACACAGAGTGCTCACACAACAAGTATTCCTTGTTCCATCATACTCAGCGGCGTCCCTCCTCCTAGCATATGCTTCCTTATTTATCCTTTTTGTTTTTCCTAGGTCTTTTGTAGCTAACGACCAATTCCCCTGAGGAATTTCCGCTCCATTGCCTCTTTGATTCCCCTAGGGTGGGTCTAGCACCACACTGGCATTCCCACGCCTAGTGTAACTTCCCTGAGAGTGACCCTTCACATCCCCCACTCTCGCATGCATAAATTCCTCATTCAACATGGCTGTCCCTATCATTCATTATTTTATTACAAGCATAATGTTTCAGTTACATTTGTCCTCCAAGGACCGATTGACATATTTCAGGTTTGCCAATCACAATTAAAAATAAAAAGGTCTTTTAAAAAATATTACAAATAAAGTTTATCACTTGGGGATATTACAACCAAAGTAGAGAACCTATGTCTTTTTTTGGTTCTTGTCACTTTGGTGCGCATAGGTTATGGAGTACTTATGCATCATTCTAATAAGTGCACATATGTGGCGATGTCATATTAGTGCACTAAGGCCTAATTTTTGCAAAAAAATATGCTAACAACCTCTATTAAAATCGTTGTTCTAAATGGTACACCTTTAAAGAGGATAACTTAGTGAGCCCTAGAGAGCCTAGTTGGTACATCAACTCCTCAAGGTGATCATTTCACATATGAACTCCGTTGGGTTAGGGATTTTGAAATGATGTTCAATAACCGTTTGAGCCTCTGTTTTGAGATTTTTTGCAAATGAGTGTAATCATGGCATCTCTCCTTAGAGATAAGATACCACCATTCTAATAGTTTGTATTGCTATGCACATTGTAGTGTTTTCACCTTTTGATTAATTTAAAGAAGTTACCTTTTTCACTATTTGCAATACAATATTTGTGTTCTCTTTAAAATATTGTGTGTTCTTTAATTATGTTCTCAATCCAATCTAGATCATGTCGCCATTCAAGACTTCCACCATCCTAAAAATGGTCTTGAACTTTGTTAGATTTACATTAGTTTTGTAGGTTCTACATTTTCAATGCATTTTTTAGCCCTTCCCATGTGCTTTTGGTGATTTTGACATCACACAAATTATTGTAACTTTGACAAGCACCAATGCCATTTTGAGAAAATGGAAGCCTTAAATGGTCACCTAAACCATTTAAGGTAATATAGATAAATAATGACTAGCTTGAGTTGCATTATGGATCTTTCATAGTTGTCTCTATTTATTTTTATAAACTACATGCCATTAAAAAACAAGTGATTCCTTGATATGGTACACCTTTAAAGAGGATAACTTAGCGAGCCCTAGAGAGCCTAGTTGGTACATCAACTGCTCGAGGTGATAATTTCACATATGAACTCCATCGGGTTAGGGATTTTGAAATGATGTTCAACAACGTTTGAGCCTCTGTTTTGGGATTTTTGACAAATGAGTGTAATCGTGGCATCTCTTCTTAGAGATAAGATACCACCTTTCTAATAGTTTGTATTGCTATACACAGTGTAGTGTTTTCACCATTTGATTAATTTAAAGAAATTTCCTTTTTCACTATTTGCAATACAATATTTGTGTTCTCTTTAAAATATTGTGTGTTCTTTAATTATGTTATCAATCCAATCTAGATCATGTGGCCATTCAAGACTTCCACCATCCTAAAAATGGTCTTGAACTTTGTTAGATTTACAATAGTTTTTGTAGGTCCCAAATTTTCAATGCATTTTTTGGGTCTGTGGGTCCAGATAGCCATCCAGAAATATGTCCATCCTTTATTTATTCTGGACTGGATCAGAGTTTTTGTCAAACAGAAAAAGGTATTTCTATATGTTGGAAAGTTGTTTTATGGTCCTTTGATCTCATTGGTAATTATCTTGTTTGGAATGTTGGAAATGGTGCAGAGGTTCGACTCAGTTTGGATCCATGGGTTGGATGCAAATGGAGACATCAGTTACCCTCCTTATTGGTTAATAAACTTCACTCTTTTGGTTTTTATTTTCTTAAAGATATAGGAAGCCCTGGTGTGACTTTGTTGCTGGAGCAGGGTTGGTTATCTGCTGATAGGATTAGCTTAGTGGATAATCTTGATATTATCTTATGGAATGGATATCTGGCTATGCTTAAAGCTAGTCATGCCAGATTATCTTTTGATGATGATATTCTATGGAATTAGGCTAAACCTGGGGTGTATTCTCCAAAAGTTGGTTACCTCCAGATGATTTTGGACAGGAATGAGGTGGAATACTCTTGGTGGTGGAAGGTTCTATGGAAGTTTAAATGCCCTCTAAAGGCAAAATTATTCTGTTGGTTTTTACTCTCTGATAAGGCATTAACTTGGGATGTTATATGTAGGAAGGGTAGGGAAGGACTTGGAAGATGTTATTTGTGCAAAATAGATTTTGAATCAAACCTTCATTTGGGTGTGGAATGTTCATTTTCCAGAAGTGTATGGCTTGAACTTGAATTCAAGTTAAATATCAAAAATTTATGGAGTGGTAATTCAATGAATTCACGCCTTAAGAATTAGTGTCTTAATGCGGAAGTGAAGCACATTAGGTCATTACTTGTTATAGTATTATGGTTTTTATGGAAGGCAACAAACTGAAGATGTTTTGAAGATTATATTCTTATGCCACTTCATGTCTCTTCTCTCTATTTGGGTATGTTGAGCAATTTTCCTCAAAATTAAATTGTGGTAAGAATTAGATTTGTTGTTGAGGAAGTTATTGATAAATCTTTCCCTTGGGGGTATTTTGATGGCTCTTCAGCTGGTGATCCAAAAATTTGTGGAGCAGGTGGTATGCTCTACATTTTCGATGATCATTATTTTTCCTTTAAAGTAGGTTTGGGGTTCGGCGCTAATAATTTTGCTGAGATTTTTGGATTAAAGCTTCTTCTTTCATT
The DNA here is from genome assembly GCA_001517045.1 of Pseudotsuga menziesii. Lineage (NCBI taxonomy): Eukaryota > Viridiplantae > Streptophyta > Pinopsida > Pinales > Pinaceae > Pseudotsuga > Pseudotsuga menziesii. The sequence goes on from LPNX010937895.1 coordinate 366,116, forward strand.
GGCTTTGGATAAACACCTAACTAAGTTGCAGGGTTTTGGCAACTCCCAGCTGGTTATTAATTGGGTCTCTGGTAAGTATAGAATACGGAAAATTCAACTTGCTCAGATTCTTCATGAAGTCAACAGATTTGTTGACATGCTTGAGTCTGTGGGGTTTAAGCATATTTACTGAGAAATAAATTCTCTTGCAGATGTATTAGCTAAAGATGGATCCAATGTACATGTCGGATATTGGAAGATCACTGGACATCGGGATGCTGATAGTTATGTGACTACTTTGGCTTTTTAAACTTTGGGAGAAGATTCCATTGGTTTATGTTTATGAATAGATGGTCATATTTGTGTTTATCGATGTTGTATTTGGTTCTGTATATGAACTGGTGATGTCTATGAAGATTGTTGTGCATGTTATGAGTTGTACTTAACTTTTGGCAAGTTTTTGTTGATATGCATTTTTGGGCATATGGGGGATGATCTTGACTGGCTGGACAGATCTGTTGATGGTTTGTTTTGGATAGGTGAATGAGTTTGTTGTAGCTGAACTGAACCTTTTGTTTTGATAAGCAAAGTTTTTTTGTGATAGCAATATGCGTAGGAATATGTATATGAGTATATGGGAATGATCATGAATGATGATGAATATGTGATATATGATAATGTATGTAAGTAATTGAGGTTTGTAAGACCTGTATGAAGTTCTTTAGATCTGTTTCAGGACAGGTTTAAGAATTTATGTAAGCATCATTTTTTATAATGGACAATATTCATTTTGATATTGGTCCATCTGAAAACTGTAATTCTGTTTTATAAATAAAATTACGAATTTTTTTTTTTTGGAAAAAAAATGTACATAACATTATCTAGGTACTAACTTCTTCACTCTAAATACTAAAATATGAGAGAGTAAAGATTTTATTTCTCTAAACAAGTAAATATGTATTTGTGTGTCGTAATTCTAGATTTTAAATACCAAAAGATTACACTCTTTTTTTTTATCTTGTCTTTAGTAAATAAAAAATTGAGATAGCCCCAAGGGTTAGCTCAATTGGTAAGACGTGCGCACACTCTCTCGGTTCGGGGAGAGGTCACGGGTTCGAGCCTTGAGTCCTTTGGGGTTAGGCCTTCTGCAAGGATGGCCGACGGTTTACCACCTCTACCATCCACTAATGTGGGGAAGTATCGCTGGGTTTCCCGTGGATCTTTCCATCTGAAAATAAAAATAAAAAATTGAGATGAATATATGATAATAACCCCAATTTGATTACTTAAATGAGCGACCATGTAAAACGTATGTAACATTCTCAATAAAACTTACGATAATTATAATTATTTTAATAAACAATGCTTATAGTGCATGATGTAATAAAAGAAAGATTCTCATGCCTTTATTAACATAGATAAAGCATAAAATAAAATAACCCAATGGAATCATAATGATGGGGTTTGAGTGTAATAAGTGGTAAAGCTAAAGTGAAAAATCAAGTCAAAAAAACTTCCTTATATATGGTCTTGGGAAATGGAAATAATGGCTCTTCTCTAATTCATTGATACTTTTACCTTTACGAGAGCTCTCATGTTTGGAAAGTAACCTTGGTTTTTTTAGAATGGTATACAAGTTGTCGGTCTTACTATGATGAATGGTAAGGGGATATTCACGAGGGATTTTGGTATGTAGTAAGCACTGTTTCGGATATAATTCGGTTGATGTACTTGTTATTTATCTTATTTCAGGATCAATAATTTTGATAGGTTTATGGCTATTAATTTTGTCAAATAGTTGTTTAATTTTTGGATAGAAATCGCTTGATTTTGGATGAGAGTGAGACATGTGTATTTTAATTTAAGCACGGTTTTTTAAATGAGAATATATGATTGAATGATATTTTTTTAAAAACTTAATTATTAGAAAATTAGTTAAAATATAAATATTTATTTCTTCTCAAGTTTGATAAAAGATAAATATTTATTTTATTTAAGGTTGCTTTATATGTTTAGATGAACTATTTGGTAGTTGTGATATGGTCACAATATCATATTTGGTATTGTTTCACTCATGCATATTTAGGTTTAACTGTGCGGCGCTGGAGCTTCTTCTCTTTCTGGCAAGGAGGAACTCAGTGGTTAAATTTCATGCCTTCGGAGATTCCCAGTTAGTTATAAATTGGGCATCTGGGAAAGAAATTCTGCTGCAGATGCGTTGGCAAACGCTGGAGGAAGGATTTTGGAAGGATACTGGTCAATTATAGAACATCGAAATGATGAAGTAGTGGAAACCTTTCAGGTTTTCTGAAGTGACAGTTTCTTCTTTGGTCCTTTGCGGGGTGCTGATAGGATGGTTTTTAGCTGGTTCAGTTCTCTTTGTTTTTATGGGATATGTTTTTTTGAGAACAGATTATATTCTTGTAGTGCTTTTAGGCTTTTTTAAGGCTTATATGCTTTATGGTTTATCTCTAAAAGACATCTTTGTTATGGATCTTATTGCTGTAGTGGCTTCAGTAGTGCTATATGTAGACATGTTTTGGGTTTTGCTAGAAACAATGGTACTATCTTTTAGGCAGTTTTTCTCCAGATGATGAAGATCATATTATTAGTCTATCATATAGATAATTTGGCTATCAGTGTGCTAGTTGCAGACAAGTTTTTGGTTTCTGATGAAAACAAGATACTGGTTTTCAAGATGATGTTGATCATTTTTGTTTCTGTTTATTATAGAGTTTTTCTCTGACTATAATTATCAGCTTCATGTTGATATTTTTGAGATAATGGCTTTTATTTTTAAGTCATGTGCTGAATGTAAATAAATATATTTACGATTTTTTTTCATTGAAAAAAAATATTTAGGTTTAATGTATAATCGTATCCATTTTAATTTTGTTATTGCATCTTATTTTTTATTGGGCTTTTAATGTAATGTGGTTATAATAATATTTGGGACCAGATGTGTATAGTAAGTCATCAATATATGACTCGTATTTCATTAGCATTAAACAAAATGACCAAATTCTTATAAGCTAGTCTAAATGTTAGATGATTTGAACTTTTTCTCACTATTATCATCAGAATTCGACAATACGATCTTTGGTCAAATTGCAATTTTTCATTTTTGAATGCACAAATGGATTCAACTCCCTCAAATACCCCTATTGCACTTGGATTGTGCAACCTCAAAAACTTATATCTTCAATTTTAACAACCCCTCTAAATTTTTAACCAGATTTACAACATATATGATCCAAAAAATGTCCAAATCATCTAACATTTAGACTATTCCATTTCTTATGCGTATAGGGGTGAATAAGTGTGATTGAAACTTGCAAAATGACTTGCATAAGATCAATCTTCACCTTTAAGGCTTGCCCCTAGAACTTCCTAGGGAGGTGATGCATCCCGTGAGCACCCTTAACCATTGAATTTTTCCCTATCATCCAATGCACTTAGTTTGTTACCCAATTTGAGAAATGATAACAAATATTATGCCTTGTGAATTGTTTTATTTATAACTCATTTGACTCTTTATTTAAGCATTTGAGGGGCTTTCCATTTCAACATATGAAAATATCATTTTTGGTATTATTTGTGTAAAGTAAGTCATTAATGCACAACCCACATCATATTGGCATTAGTTGAAATGACTAATTTCTAATGGGTTTGAATAACTCAGTTAGCACTAACTGCCTTAAGTGATACTCATGAGGGTGAATAAGTGAGATTGAAACTAACAAAGTGAATTGCAAAACATCTTTTATGGAGTGAGTTAAAAAGTGGACAAACTCAACCTTTTTGGCTTATAATAAAAAAATAAAAAATAAAAATTATTATACTTGTATAAATATACAACCATATTAGAGCAATACTCACAATCTTACAAACTTAGTAGTAAAATATTAGTAGTAAAATTCAATTGACTTGACTAGTAAAAAGAAAAAATTTAAAACCAAGAACATATAAAATTTAATTTTAAATTAGCTAAACTGTAAAACACATTTATGTAATTATATATCAAATTTCAATTTAAAATTTCGTTGACTTGAAACCTAAGCAAACATAATGTTTAACACATTACAATGGAATATTACAACCATAATTATAAGATTCTTTAAATGCAAATACAACTAGCAAGAAACCATGGGCCACTAAAACCATGTGCCTTAAACCACTTACATCCTTGCTCTTTCCCAATTAAGGTTAACCCTAACATGTAAATGTTCATTTTTAGTTATAGAGAAAAACAAGTCATTTCTAAAAAACATTTGGATAAATGTTTAAAATCTTCCTTTGATGGTAAAATGTTTTTCTAATTCCAATTTATTCTAGAAATCTAAGTTAAATTAAAATTTTATATGGATTATTTTACTCATTAACTACTCTTAATATTCATGATTAGTTTTAAAGAAAGACAAGTAAATTAAAGAGGGTTTGCACCTCAAGAGAACTTGATCCCTTTAGAGGCTTTTCTAATGGGTTTGAATAACTCAATTAGCACTAACTCCGTTCGGTGATACTCATGAGGGTGAATAAGTGAGATTGAAACTAACAAAGTGAATTGCAAAACATCATTTATGGAGTGAGTTAAAAAGTGGACAAACTCAACTTTTTTTTGTTGTTTTTCTTATTATTTTTTCTAGGGAGGCAAAGTTTTGCTTTGATTACTCTTTTTTTTTTCAAAATTCCAATGAATTGGTTGTCTTAAAATGGACCTAAACACTTTAGGGCAAAGCTCCATCACCAAAGTTTCTAGAATTTTAACTTTCTACAAAATTCCTACTAGATTTGGGAAAGAATTTGAACAAAAGAGAGGTTGAGTTTGTTGATTATTTAATTCATTCCCATCAGTCATCACCTCTAGGGCTTGCACCCAATGACTAGTCTTCTCTAGGAAATCACTCATCCCAAGACTCTTTAGACTTAAACACAATTAACCATGGTGTTTTCTTCATAGTCAAATCCACTTAGCTTTCTACTCCATTTACAAAATCTTAACAAGAATTGGATCTTATAAATTTATTCATTTAAGGTTCCCAACTCTTTATTTAAACACTTTGGAAATTTGAAATTCAACTTATAAAATACTATTTTATAAATTATTTGCATAAAGTGAATCATTAATACCATGAAAAGAAAATATTCCATATACTAAAAAAATTTATCCTCGAATATATAAAAAAGATACCATATGTATTGCAACAATGTTTTTTTTTAAGAAAACATATACATTACAACAATGTTTTTCTTTGAATTGATTTACTTTACATTTGTCCATACTACAAACAACTTGCAATGACTAAATTAAATTTCATTATGTCATTTACAATTATCTATATCTATTTAACTATATATATTTTTAAAGTGCTTTTTCAATTTAAAAAACATTACAAGTTACAACAACCTCAAAAACATCAAAAGTACTTAGCTTGCATGAACATAACAACATTAATATCTACATAAATGACTTATTTAATGAATTCCACAATTTTATTGTAATGATCCACCTTAGATCTATCTAAACTTTGGATATACCATGCTTCCATAAAAATAAAATCTCTAGAAAGGATTTGTTTACATTTTAACCGAACAACATCTCCCCATAATAGTTGGGAACCTTAACATATCAACATCTTCTCATAATGTTTGAAAACTGTAATGTGACAACATCTCTCCACATTAAGCTATATTGAACTGTAAAAGCACATCTCACTCCATCAAAATACCATGTGAAAAGAATAAAATACTATGTCAAACAAATTCACCTAAAACAAGTACTTTACTTTAACCATTCTTATAAAAAATTTAAAAATTGAGGAGCAGTTGGACAACTCACTATTTTCTTTTAAATACATAATCACGCCAAAACTACCAGATGGTTACATATGGTTCAATTCAAAAATTAAGAATATGACAAAAATATTAGGACCAAGACCTTGAGGTGGATGAATACATGTGGATATTAATTATACAGCAAGTGGATATCATTGTACACCAATATCAGGAGGACCCATCACTTCTGGTTCCGCTAACTTTGGAATACCATGTCGTCCAAATCGTATTGGTATTCATCGATTCCAGCATGATCATGTCTCTTGTGAGTTACGAGTCTTCACCTAGGAAGCACTATTTTTAGCAGGCCTTATTCAGTGCAACAACCAACGATTAGGGTCTTCCCCTCTTGCGCGTCAAAGGTTTAAATCTCTGCCCCTTTTTTTCTGCATTTCATTCAGGAAGGGGCTGAATCCACATTGCTTTTTCCCGAGTCTTTCGGTTTTTTTGGGCGTTTTTACTGATGCGTGAGCAACCAGGTAGAATGACTTGGCAATCAAGGGCTATCTATTTCACACTTACTATGCCACAATGCAATTTATTAATAGACTTTTGACTTGGATCGGGCCATGGACTTGGAAGCATGGGCGATTGTCGAATGTTGGAACAATTCTATGAGTAATAATGGCGGTGCAAAGACACAAGCATCAAATGCGGATACTGTTAATCCCGCCAACTCCTACTCTCTCTGTTGTTTGCGGATCGATCCTCCTGGCGTTAACATTCGTATCGATTCTGATAGGACCTCTGATTGATCTCCGACACTTTCCAAACCATTCAGGGCCTCCTCCCGTTCCCATAAACCTGGTTAGTATCTTTAACGTTAATCCAATTTTGTTCCTTGTCCATTGGCAAGAGTCACGGAAATTTTAGGGGATTTGTCTAATTTTCCCATTTTCTCAGAAAAAAGATTGGCCAGTTTAAAATGAATTTTCCTTCAATTGTTTACGAGAGCGAATCATTTTATTTAAAAAATTCACCAGGTTTTTTTTTTCATATATTTAAATTTTGTTTACAGCCAAACATCTATATTTGATAGTTGAAAACCGACTTTTTCCATGATATAATTAATTTTTATTTTTGCAAAATCCAGCCAAACCTTTATATTTGAAATCTACAAAATCTAGTTCCACATTCGTATTTGAAATTTGAAAAACTATAAAGATTCACAGTATAAATTTCAACAACTGCAACATTACTACAATACTACTATTGAAACGTTAACCTAGCTGCTGAAAGACACAATGTAAAGAATTGGATTATTCTGTTAGGAGTTGTAATTTCTGCAAAATTAGGGTATTTGCTTATTTCTTGATGCCTTGTGTTATTAGGATGGGGAGACGAGAAATCCAGATGCTTCGAAATTGAGACTAAGTGAACTGAATGATGTCCCGGTATGATTTTAGTTTTTATCTATTTGATTTCGTCATTATTATTTTATCTTTTCTTGTTTTGTGGCGGACTTCCTTTGACAATTTAATTCTTATCTTATCTTTGGTTTTGTTGCAATTGAGATCCACCAAATCTATTGCAGAACAAAATTTGCCTTTTCTGCCTTAGCTTTGGAATCTTGTTAGAAGGCAATTCTCATTGCCTCTATACATGGATATAATTGTCTCTGTTATTGTTTCTTTAGCTATGCATGACTAAGTTTAAAATGTTGAATGAATCTAAAGACAGGCTAAAGAAGTTGTAGGAATTGAATGGGATAATGACCACAGATCCTATGCACATGCCAGAATTTTGTTATGTGACATAATAGTTGAATTATGATAAATTTATTGCATTACAGACTCAAGGTGACCGTTTGATCGCTGATATTTGGGCTTCAAGGTTCTCTGAGTTTTACTATGGTTGCAGCGAACCTAGCCGTCGATTCACATGTAAGCTTTGCATTTCTCTTGAACTCTTAGCTCCTCCTAACCCCGATGAGTTATTAGCTGTAAAACAGTCATGAAATTTCTTTTTTGATTTGTAACTATTTCTGTTTATTCTGTGTAATGATGTATAGTTTTATTTAAGCTTTAGTTCTGAACACCATACTATAATTATTCCTCTACAAGATCCTCCCTTTTAATCAGATAAATGACATTATTGAAGTTCTCTTTTCCCTCCAAAACATAAATATTCCACAAGTACCATTACAACTCCAATTGTTTCTTCACTCTTCACAAAATACTTAGGAACATTTTTCGGGTTCCCTCACAATGCCCAGGAGTTTCAAATATGAAAATTGTAGAAAATTACTGAAAACTATGTTTCACAGTGGTCATGGGACAGTGGGACAAGGGCACAAATTTTGGGATAGCTGGAGAGAACCTCCAAAGTTTAGAGATGGCAGGGTACATGACATGGACTTTTTCCTATTATCTTTGTCAAGTTCACAGGTTCAAAACTGGCAGGGGGTAGGGTTGCTCATTGGCCCGTTGTGACAAGGCTCGAAGGGTAGGCGACCCCTGGGATAGAGGCTCACCCCGGTGAGCTTCAGGACATCTCGGTCCCTGCTTAGTCACAAGTTACTGGTATATCTGGCTTGCGATCTGTTGGATATACTCTTGGGAGGTTGCTGTTCCCATGGTTAAAAAAAAAGTTCATCAAGCTAACATCTTGTACATAAGATAGAAATCAATGTTAGGACTAGGTGCTGGCAGCTGTACAGTGTAGAGTCGTAGACATAAGCAGGGGAACCAAAAGGGAGACATTTTGTTTAGCAATATTATCATTCTTTGAATCCAAAATAGGCTACAAGAAATTCAAAACAACCAGTTTAACTAATCACATCAACTAAGAGGTTTGCAGACATATCTCCTGTTATGTAGTAGAATCATTCAGTGTTCCACGGGGATGCGCCTCCCAGGGTCGGGGGCTCGCCCCCTGCGCTTCCCACGCCCCGGGGGCTGGGAGGCTCCATGGGAAATGTTTCCCAGCGCCCCCCTTTCTGCGAAACTTGGGGAAACGCAGGTCTAGGAGTTTCCTGGATTAGGGGGCTCCCACACGCGCCCTCTTGAAAATGGGGGGCTCCCACACGCCCCCACTCTCCTCTATTTTTTAAATTTTTTTACTTAAAAGAAATGGTTCATCTTAAATTTTAGGATTTTACACTAAATGTCATTATAAATCAAAATAGAAACAAATAAAAAGAAACAAACATCGATATGATATGCTTGGCTATAATGATTACATTTACATTACACTAAACTCTTCGGGAACATAAGAATGCTAGTATGCAAATGCCAAATGGTGATGGGATGAGTAATTGATATGTTTATATGTTGGGGTTCATATTTTTATTATTTTTCTATTTTTTTATAATTTTAGAGACCGACCCCCATATGTTAGGGACCCCGACGCCCCCCTGCCCCCCCCCAAAATACCCCAAAATTTTGGGGTGTCTCTACACGCCCCAATGTGCATTTCCCTGCTCCCACGCTTCCGCGTCCCGAAAACTTGGTGGAACACTGGAATCATTTCCCCTGCACCCCGGTAGATTATACATGTATTGGACAAGTAGTTAGCTCCCCATGCAATATATTTTCAGCATGGATAACACAAGTAAGTACCATCTGAAACTTCCCTTCAACATTCAACAAAGAGTAACTTCAATTCTCAAACAAAGGTTGCTCCTTGAATTCACCATGATTGATGCCTAGTAGCCCACCCATAGATTGGACAAGTCCCCAAGAATTAGACTGCTGAAGCTGAATTTTGAATCTTGATAGTTCTACTCGAAGTTCTACTTCAATAATTCAAAAGTTGTGGAAGAGATTTCTTCTTGTATAAAAAGTAGGAAAACACTATTTACTATGTATGTCTATGTTTATCATCTATTTTTCATTATTATATTAAAAAGCTGAAATTTACAGCCGTGAATACAAACATCGCATTTTACAAAATTGCTGTTGTTCAATCAGGGCTATGCCACAAAATCCTCCATCAGCCTGGTACGTTATAATGCCTATAACATATCTAACAGAGTACTGAATACTAAAAACTTTCATGAACTGTCCTAACAGGATTTTACAAAAAAAGTATATAAAACCAGAGATTTAAGAAGGGCCTTTCCCACTGATAGCTTCCTCCATGTGCTGGTTTCCCTCCTCTTGCCCATGCGAACTTGAAATATCAATGAGAACCATAGCTGGCTGCTGCATGGAGTCTTTGTCCATTGCCTTGGAATCCTCGAAAGGAATGTTTTGTGAAATTTGACTGACCTCCCATTAGCATCTCCTGGTAGGCTGGTGCACTTAAGAGGCCAAAGTTAGCCTTTCTAACCGGCCCCGCTGTTCCTTGACTTCGCTTTCCAGGTTGTCGAATCTGGTATCCAGCTATGCTATATCACAGGAAATTTGTTCCACGGCTGCAATAACCCCTTCAAGTTGGGAATTTAGCCTGTTCATCATAATATGCAGGTCCCTAATGGCACACTGAATCTCCCCAAGTCCAGAACCCCAACCAGAGTTCACCATGATGCTCAAAGTTCCCAAATCCGTCACTGGATCCCCAAATATCTAAGTTGCCAAGAAATTTGGGTATGGGGATAGGGACGGGTGCAGGGGTTGTGACACCAATTTTTGAAACAGGGGACTTGGGTCTATCAGGGCTACTATATATATATTTAAATTTTTATAATTATAAATTTATAAATTATAATACATATGAAAATTAAATCATTTTTATTGTACATATATATTCATTTGCATCCATATGAATCCGAACCATCATACACAAATATCCAAAGTTTCTCATGTATATAGCAAGCCTCAAGGGTGAATACAACTAAAAAAAATCAAGTGCAATCCATGTTTGACCCAAAATACATAAACAAAGAGGCTAAATGTTCTATAGAGTCCAAAAAACTTCATGCTACAACAAATAATTACATATCAAAATAATTGTCTATGTTGGGATCCTATTCATCAATATCACCCTGTGCCCCCCTCCTCTAGGCTCTAGCCCCTGCCTCTACCTTGAATCTCGAAGTTGGTCCTCCAAGGACATTAGTCAACACCCTACAATTTTGATGAAACTTCCTAATCCAAGTGTTAAAATAAGGTAGAAAAAACTTTCCATGCTTAATAAGTGATTTTGCTTGATTGAAGGATATATTTTTGTTAACGTCATAACAGAGGAGTTCAACAATAAGCACCACCAACATCAAGGTACATATGTCATAGAGAGGTTGATGTGCTTGATTAAATGCCAATCCCATACCCTCATACATGATAGAATCCAATGGAAACATTGCAATCCTGAATTCTTTGAAATTTTTTTAAGTCCGTTGAATTTTGGATGGGATCTAAAATTCTACATTTTGCATATGAAGTCCAATGAGGTTGGAACCTGTGCTGTTAGAGTGGGGAGCAGGAGCAGAGTGAAAAGCAAAATTTTCAAAAGCTCCCGTTTTTGGAGCATTCCGGGAGAAGGATGTTGAATTAGCTATAGAATACATGGATTAAACCATATAACATCAATCATCTAGGAGTTATAACTTATAACATTATCATCAAATGATTAACCGTAAAAACTTTTGTAGGAGCTTGGCAAAGAATGGAGGTACCATAACATTGTCATCAAATGATCAACCAAGTATAGGAAAGGAAGGGAGCGCCTTGGGAGTGTGCTCTCAAATCTGGGAACGTTTTGGTAGTGAACTTCCGAGGGAAGCAAGCTTCGAAAGCAAGAGAGAGGGGGTGGGGGCTGCTCCCACATAACATAGGTTGGAACCACACTCAAACATCCTGAAAAAATTAATGGTAATGTTAAAATTTTAAGTAGAAGGATAGAAAATGAAAGATAAGGAGAATGTCACTTTTACTTTAAGAATTTAATACTACCAATTAATAATACTGACTTTAATGTCACTTGTACAATTTGGTTGGGCTCGAACAAAATTGGTCCATAGGCATCCCCAGGCGTCCCCAAAATAGGGGTACCCTATACAAAAATGGTCCCCAGACGTCCCCAAAACAGCGGTACTCCGTCCCCTCTGCAATCAACGTCCCCTAAATCCCTGATAAACGTCTTGAATACTTCGGCCAAGGTTTGGGTACAATAAGGTTTGACTGTGATGTCCCCGACTTTGTTTCAGGTATGGCAAGATAAGGCTGTGACGTCCCCGACCCCATTTCGGGTATGTGCTTACGGGTATTCGGTATAGGTATGCATACCCTACCCTTGGGTACAAGTACCCATGCTACTTAGCCAAATACAATTGCAGGAGAAACCCAAAAAGCAAAAAAAACAGACCTACCTATTGAACATTATGCTCGTGAAAATAACATATATGAGAAAGATTTCAAAGAGATACTTGCAGACACACACCAGGGTTCTTGGTGTTTCATGGTCCAACCAAAATCTCTCAAGCCCACATTGAATTCACTACCTCGATATACTACTGTGCGAGAATCCCTTATCAGAGATATCCCATGAGCAAAAACAAAGCAAAACCACAACATCATAAAACAAAATACCAAATCCAAATGAAGTCACTAGAAGGGCCTCCCATGCAGGGGATTAAATTTCCCTATGCCACATGCCTGATGCATTGAAGACTGTCCAAAGGGTATCTTTTAAGGATTATAATATTATACCTAAGTATATTATTTTAGGTGATTATTTTGGATTGAAAAAATCATATATATAGATAGGTAGACGGAAATTAAATATGAAACATACAATTTACTACTGAAAATTGTAAATTTTGGTGAATATTACAGTAAAAAAACATATTTTATGTAAATGTAGGCAATATTAGAGAGTGAAAATGACCAAATAACGAATTTATTTTTTGAAAATAAGCTTGGAAAATAGCCAATTGGCGAAATTTTGCCCCTAAAATTACCTTGGGACCCCAAATGTCTCGCATGTGGACCTTAAACATTAAGTGCTCCATCATTGAAGAGAGGTTTGAAAATCTTAAGGGATCCATCGACATTGGGAAAAGCCCCCATTGAAAGCAAAATATCCCCACTCAAGTGCAGCTGCATTGTTGGCATGCCTATTCACTTTTGTATTGGTGTGTCTACAGATATGCATGATGTTCACTTCCATGATCTAATGAAGCAGATCCAGGATGCTACGTTGAAGCCTTCCCATATTTGTTTCATCGTTGTTAACCTTTTCCCTTGCTTGAGAGATCACGAAGAGGGAGTCGCCTAAGATCAACTTTGGAGATCTTGAGGGAAATGACGAGTTCTAATCCCAATAGTAGGGCATACCTCTCTGCGTGGTTGTTTGTTGCTTGACCCATTCCCCACTCATAAAACTTTTTATTTCCATCGGGATCCAATAGGATCTCCCCGCACCTACCGCCCTGATGTATATCTATTATCCTTCATGCAAAAATTTTGATGAAAATATAACCCTCACCACTAAGAGTAGCTATAACTTATGGATGAATTTTCAATTTTCCTGAAATAGTCACATTCCATTGAGTTCTAGTCTAATTTCACATGAGTTATTCATGTGAAACCCGATAACAACTTAGAACGACATTGAAAGAGATAAATACAATTTCATCGAGAACTGAATTTCAGCCACCATGGTGGGAATTTTGAGGCTAGCCTGTTGGAAAGAATGCTACAAGCCCTCCTCCGAATTGTTTATTTTGAAGAAATTGCAAGTCAAATGCATCAAGATGTCAGATCCCTCACAAGAAGCATCTTCCTTTGGTAGACTCCTCCATTTGATAAGATACTAGTCATTTTTTATTTCTTAAGATTGTACCCTTGGAGGAAAGGATCCTCCCAAGCTCCATAACCAATTGCTCCTTCTCATCCAAAGGTAGATAACTCCTGTAATACTTTGACATTTTGACTAGAGACCTTTTCAACCAATAGACACGAAAAACTTTATGGATGTGATCCTGCTAGGCAACTTGAAAACATAGGATCTCTTACCTTCCTTTGCATTGTTTGGGGACCATAAAGTCTGGGACAGTTTTCCTACACCCTCCATTTTCAGACTACTTGTACAGCTATAGGAAAACGAAGACAAAGTCACCCACCTTAGATTTGTTTTCCTACTTGTATCGATTTTGAAAATGACTTTTGCTTGGTTTGTTCAAACTTCAGGTTGTCTTTGAGATGCCCTAAAATTTTATTGTTCCTCGACAAAATTTCTACCCATAGGCACACTAGTATCTTCTATCTTCCAACATCAAATAAATCAATATAGGAGTATTGTAGCCATATAAAAGCATGAAATGGTGTCATCTATCTGGGTGTTGCAATTTGTTGTTTAATAGATATATTAATTCTTAGTCTAATGAAGCCATTTTAACCTTAATCCCTATGGGTTAGTCACATAATTCTATAGATACCCTTTCAAACATTTATTTACTACTTCAGTTTGACCATTGGTTTGCAGGTGATATCTAGTATTAGGAGTCAATGTTGTCCTTTCCAATCTGAAAAGTCCTTTCCAAAATGTACTTATAAATTTTGGATCTAGACAGCTAATGTTCACCTTAAATTCCCAAGAAGTCGACAGTTTTCTCGCATAAATAAATTAGCTACTTGGTGTGCCTTATATGTACTTCAACTGCAAGAAAATATGCCTGCCTAGTTAGTCAATCAACAACAATATAAATGCAATCATGCCTAGTAATGAAATCGATACTGATAGATTCCTATATCTATATGGATATAGGAAGTGATTGAAGCAGCCCTGGACTTTTCGCCGTATTCTACCTTTTCATTAGCAAGTTTGACAAGCTGTAATATATTCCTTCATATATTTTTTCCACCCTTTCCAAACAAATATTTTCTGTTTTATGGGTAGGTCTTAAAGAACCCCACATCTAAGGGAGAATAATGACCTGCAAGATTTTTCTGTTTAATCTTTAAACTAGGGATGAGAAGCATCTGTCCTTTATATTGTATAAGACCATTCTTGTTAGAAGTCCTGTCATCTCTGGCTAATCCTCCAATAGAGCAGACAAGTCATCATCCTTTGCATACTCAACAATATGTCATCAAGCAAATTGAGCTCCAAAATTGTAACCATGAATCATCTCAAGAATTCTAGATATAGTGTTAGCAATGATATCACCAAAATCCTTTTTATATGGACGCCAAAAGCATATGATCAGATCATACTTATCCATTTATTTTATTGTTTGCTAAGGTCATGCTAAGATGAGAAATTTTTGATGCTATTGTGGCTAGTCTTTACAATAAACTTCCCATGCAAAAGATATTGGCTGAATTTTGCCAAACAATATGTACCGCCAACATCTCTTTATCATAGATTAACATGACCGTTTTCTTTTCACTCAACTTCCAACTGTCAAAATCCATTTGTCTCCCCATTTGATCAATCCAATTTGAATTATTATTGAAGCATCATATTCTACCACAAATTGTAAGTGGAAATTGGGAATAACTACTAATGGGTATGATTTCATCACCTCCTTAAGATTTTGAAAGGTTGCATCCACTGTGTTCCCTCCATGCAAACCTACCTCTTTACTTCAAATCAGTCTGTGGCATTGTATATTATGAGAACCTCCTAATCAAGTTATAATATTAACTACAAATGACAAGAAAACCTTGCAACTAAGGAAATGTCTTAGGAACCATCCACTCTAGACTCCTAAAGTAGCCTAGATTTTGGAGTAATATATACATTGTTACTTGCTCCCAGTTCCAATTATAATAACTCTTGCACAAGAAGTTCACAATTGTATTCCTTGGCAAAAAATCTACCAAATGCTTCTGATGATATTCCTTGCTTAACATGCTTCTCTAAATTTTGACTATAAATAAGGATATTATTGAGAGATGCAAGTGTAAACTTCTGAAGATAGAGTGGGAAATTTTGGTTCATAGTAGATTGGAAGGTGGGTTTGGGTCATTTGTGAGATCAAACGGCAAAACTAAAATTCAAAATGATCCTAATAGGTCTTGAATGCTGTACTCGGATCTAGTTTTCAGATTCTCAACCACAAACCAATCTTGGAAAAACTGCTGGATCATGTAACTCAGCAGTCAACTTGTGGACCAAAGCGATAGCTTGTTCTAATCTGACCATAATAATTGTGTAAAACCCTAATTATTGCGAGAATAGCTCTTGTGGGTTCAAATTTAACGCTAAAATATTCCTGTTTTATGCTATACTCAAATAAAGTATGACAATAGAATGAATAAGATTGTAAATATTAATAATAACACACTTCAGGATTCTTAGGATTTTGATGGAAAAATCCACAACATAAAACAAATGCCTAAAATGGAATCAAACCTAGCCACAAAGTAAGCTAGGAGAAATAATAACATGCAACATTATAACAAATGCATTTAGAATGAGGGATGATGGATATTCTCGTCTGTATATTATTTGTGTTGTACATTCCAACCAAGTATCCTTACCAAGTTAGTCTGCTAATGTGGTAGTACTCCAAGGATCTGACCTAGGGTATGTGAATATGTGGTGGATGTTAGGAAGGGAGACATCGATTTAATGTGGGTCGTGGAGATTGTGGATGTGGTTGGACTAGACTTAGTACAATGCATGTGACATGCATAGACTTGTCTTAACAAAGTACATTTTATTGACATAGACAGGCCCATGGATGTAACTCTCATGACATGTAACAGACCCAACACTATACTGAATGGGGATTACAAATTTTTCTTTCCCTTAGATTTTCTTTTCTTTTTGGAAATCTCTCATCCACCCTTGCAAACAATTGTATTCCTTGTAATTTTAGTGTGACAAGCAAGACAATAACCACAAACTACTTAACACGTGATTAACTGAAATGAGATAAAATTGATAACATTATGATAATTCATTATATTCTTACAAATTACAAGAAATCAACAAGAGAAAATCTCATACTTATTGTTTGATTAAACAACTATGAAACAACTTGTGAGTGGAATGATTCATCCCCTAGCCATAAGTATTATCAATCCACTGCCATCACTAAGTTGGGGCAATGATACAATAAGAAATTGATAGGCATGTGACAGGCACTCACTCTACCTCCAACAATTAGTGGACTCAAAAACCTTGATAGCCTCCTCACTAGATCAAGGCATGTGATGGATTCTAGTGCCTACAATATTTTGTAGGGTTTATAACACAAGCCCAAAATCTAGTTCAGGCAAAGACATGTATACGTATATAGAGGAAGAAGCCATTAAATCCACATGGGTGCAACTGCATCTTTAATAATAATTAAAGAGCTCCCATGACACATAACGTGATGGGGTTATGAGCGTAGGTTGGCTCACAACATCATAAATAATGAGACACAACAAGGTTAAACTAGGCTTCGAATAAACTTTATAGCTAACATTCCCCATAATTTTGGTGGCAAGCATCAAGTTTGAAAAGGACCACACCACATGAAGAGGATTTCAAGCAGTAAGCATTTAGCCTCAAGCATTCGCTCTGTAATGCCAATCTCTCTCATGCCCAACTTATTACAAAGATTCATGAACTTGGGTTCACTTAGTAAAGATATTTGCAATTTGCTCTTCAACCCTACAATACTTCAACTTGACTGGTACTAGTATCTCCTTTTTCACATAATGATGATGATTTTCAATGTGCTTTGTAAAACTGGTTTCTTTGCCAACTGAATAGTGCGTTGACTATCGCAGTAGAGTGTAATTGCATCATTTTGAGGAATATTTAACTCATCAAGTAGCCTCCTTAGTCATATTGCTTCTTGAGCAAGCCAATGTAGCACCTTTGTTTTCAGCCTCAGTAGAAGGCAATACAATAAAAGATTGCTTTTTACTACACCAAGAAATGAGACAAGTACCGAGATTTTTTACCATAGCCCGAAGTAGACTTTATACCATCATTATCTTCTGCCCAGTTGGAGTTGGTCTAGCCAACCAAAGAAAGGTCTCGATAAGAAGAACTCTCAATGTTGTTGGCGTATTTAATGTATCTTGACATGTGATCCCAGAGGGCTTTAAAGCCATTTATGTTGTTAGGTGGGGTTTGTGGTCCCACATTGGTGGTTATTAGGTGGACTTTATGTCCCACATTGATGGTTATCAAGCAAGCTTTGTGATCCCATGTTAATGGGTTTGTGGTTGACTAGCTAAAGTTCCTATGCTGCGTGGGGCGCCCCCCACCCGCTTGCTCCTGCTCCCGAAGCTCGCTCCCAAAACGCTCCCAGTTTTGGGAGCACGCTCCCAAGGCGCTCCCTTCCTTTTCTATACTAAAAGCTCCTATACTAGGTTGATCATTTGATGACAATGTTATGGTACCTCCCTTCTTTGCCAAGCTCCTACAAAAATTTAAATTGTTGATCATTTGATGATAATGTTATAAGTTATAACTACTAGATGATTGATCTTATATGATTTAATCCATGTATTCTATAGCTAATTCAACATCCTACATGTTTTTTAGATATAAATCCATCAAAATATATTAAAATATATACTATACAAAAAACGCTCCCAAAACGGGAGCTTTTGAAAATTTCGCTTTTGGCTCCGCTCCCACTCCCGCTCCCGCTCCCTGCTCCCAACAGCATAGAGATAAACTCCACTCATATATTCTTTATTCTTTACTTTATTTGTAATTACATGAAGACACAATGATTGAGCATATTGTTGGGAGTGGAGTGGGGCCTTGCTCAAGTTTTTTATTGGGGTGGGGGAGGTGAGGGTGGCACCTCTCTCAAATTATTTTTTGGTGGGGGAGGGGAGGGTGGCACCTTACTCAACTTTTGTTACCAAATATTGGACCATGTAAAATACTCAAGAGTGTCTCAGGAATTCAACAGAGTATGCTTGTAGTTATGAGAAAACACATTGCTTGAAATTCACTGAAGAGTGGCCCAGAGCATTTCAGTGGAACCTTAATAAAGTTATCTTTTCTTTTCTTATATTATCTTATCTTATCTTATCTTAAAAGTGCAACCTGGTTATGTGAATTTTTATAATAATTTTGACTAGTAGGAGCTATTATATTCTCTAGTGAAATCATATTCAGGAATTCTCCTCGAACTCTTAGTTTTGCCTAATGAATTTCTTCTACATTTTAACTGGCAAAAGTGTTACCAAAAAGGCTAAAATTTGATTTATTCTCCAATTGATTTTCCATGCAGGGATTTGTGATTTCAAATTGGCACTTGCAATAATTTTGGTGGTAAAATTTTGCAATTGTGCAAGCTGCCAAACATAAAATTATAGCAGAGATTGATGACAAAGATAATTGAAGTTAAACTTTGCGATGAATTTCCAGATGTCAAAACTAAGATTAAAAAAAATAATGTCACAAGTTCTTTGTGTCTTAATGAAATAGATTCTACAGTGCATTTGGCATGTCAATTAAGTTTTAACTGTTTGATTAACAATGTATACCAAAGTACATACTGATACAGAATCTCCCAAATATTTCAATATATAGACTGTCTTCTTGAAAATCTGGTGTACTTGGTTCCTCTGCTAAGATATTTATTTCATGTACTTGACTTTAAAGTTATCATGAGCCTTCACTAGTATTGGAATTCAGTTGATTTTTTCGATGATACTGATGAAGAGGAGTTATTAACTTATTTACTCATCTTCTTGAAAATCAGACACACTTGATTTCTACTCAGATCATAATCTCATTTTCTTAACTTTAAAATTCCAAGTCTTTGTTATATCAAACTTCAGTCGATTTTGATTTTTTTTAAAGTTGGATGGTTCCATCGAATAATATTATAGGTGACTATTTGCTTTCATTCATAATTTATTAAAAACTTTTACTGCATGTTGTATATTGTATATTGTTTCCTATACCTTTCCTATAATTTTTTTTGCACTGTACGTACTCAATTTTTTCAACTTCTGTAGATCACATATGTTGTATAATAGATTTGTACAGAACAGAAGATTGTGCCATTTTGATAGATGTCTGGTATGCTGAACTGTACTGGCATTCAGTTAATGTTGCTACTTGTGCCACTGGTTTTGGTTTCTGTTTGAATCCTCAAATATATTTTAAGCATTTGTTGATTCACCTGTCAGTTGGAGAATCATAATGTAAAACCAGACAATATCTAGTTTATAAACATAGATGTACGACATTTTGGATTTGTGAAGTTCTTAGTTATAGTTGCAACTCAGATTTTTGGGTGTTATTTATTAATCGCCTTCTTTTTTAGCATCTTTTAATTGTGCATTATTGCCTTTTGTATTATATTTATTATTATGTATGGACCATCTATGATTTGTAATTTCAAAGTTAGTTATAGTTGCAACTCAGATTTTTGGGTGTTATTTATTAATCGCCTTCTTTTTTAGCATCTTTTAATTGTGCATTATTGTCTTTTGTATTATATTTATTATTATGTATGGACCATCTATGATTTGTAATTTCAAAGCTACCCTGAGTGTGCTTTTCGTTATTCTCTGCGATAGGAAATGCACAGGATTTGTTGTTCATAATCTCTTTTGTTATGCAGCTGCTGTACAGGATAGGCATTCCAAGCGCTACTTAATGATTGCGGCCAGTGGAGGACTAAATCAGCAAAGGACAGGAGTAAGCTTGTTGCCCTAACCTTTAAAACTCATGCTTTGTAAGTTTTATTTTTGGCTATAGAGGTGGACATACTACCATTAGATTAATATTTAATATACCAATGTTCATATCCATGCAAAGAGTTGCATGTAGGACTGGATTATTTTCCAGTGTTTGGAAGATAAAATCTTTAGTAATATTTGTTAAAGAAATGTAACTGTGGAAGATATTTGATCATGTGTTATTATTATTATTTCACCTTCTGGAAATGTTGTTCCTTCAATTAGGGATGCCATTGATGTAATTGGTCATGTAAAGTCTTGAGGTAAAACCTCCGTTGTAAATTGGGTCAGTAGTACCCACAAAAGTATTATTAAAATGTAATTTTGAGTCTCCCAAGGTAAGTCGGCCCTAATTGGGAGGAGAGGTCGGCCCTGTTGGGTTATAAGGCCTCTCCACTGATCAGTATAAATAGGGGAGGGGCCTCCCTCATTTGGACACACTTAGAACTCAGCAGTTGCGGTAGAGAGAGAAGGATCAGTCCATTTGGGAGAGAGGAAGCAGTCTAGTATTATTCTTGGGGTCTTATAAGTCTTATTCTCTGGGTCTTACACTGTACTTGGTTGAAGTCTATATCGAGGAAGTTTTGCTGGGTTTTCTCCCCCATGAGGGTTTCCTGGGATAAATCTTTGTGTTCTTTTGTGTCGTTATGCTTGTCTTTCTTTCAGTGATCCTTTTGTATATGGTTATGATGTCATGATGCTAAATATTTTTAGATCTTATATAACCATTGAAATCTTAACATGGTATCGGAGCCACCCTGAAAGATGTCTTTGTGTAGTCGAAACACTGCTACAACTGTAGCTACTGGAGATTAGGTCATCTTGGCATTTTCGCTATAACTCGAGTTTGGTGAAGTATCAGGAGATGAAACTTGGATAGGCCGAAGATGAAATCTTGTTGTACCATGTGTGCGAGTTTCAGCCTCAGACTCGTTGTACTTTAGGATATATGATTCCTCTAAATTAGGGTTCCAGCCTCTTCCAGAATTCAATCATAAACTAGTGACTTAGGGAGAATTGCTATATATTGGGCTAGGAAAGTCCAAATCAAATTCTGCAAGATGTTGCAGACAGGGCACAAACTGTAGTTTCTGTGGTGCGAGTTGCAGATCCCGAAGTTGAAACACTGACATGTGGCAGTCCGTACAAGTTCGCTATACTGAACCAGCCCTCAAACAGGTCACCTTGGGAAACTTAACATAAGTTCCACTTGGGGAATCCAACTCTACTCTAACTTGTGGGGTTGGAAAGAAGTTAGATCAAGCTATCTCAAGACGAAGTTTCAGGCCTTGAGGAGCAGGAATTTCAAATATATAGCAGAATCAAGATCAGACAATTCTACATAAGAAATTGGAGAAAAACTAGGGCTTCCTGTTTCAGGCACTTCCCTCCACTGATCAGTTGAAAAAGGAGGACTATCAAACTCGCTCTAGGAGGGTGCATCTTCCTATGGAAGAAGTTCCTCATTTTGTGGATTTTCAATTTTTGACCTAACACTGCTGCCAAGGAAAACTAGGGCATCAGATATTTTGCAATTCTGTCCACAGTTGGGAAAATAAGTTATGCTGCTCAGCTTGCCTTGAGGAGGCACATCTTTCTATCCAATTAGATCTGAAGGGTTTTTCTATCAAACCCTAGGTCCACCAGAAGCAGTGTTCCAGAAAAGCTTTCAAGCAAGCATCAAGTTGAAGATGAAGACAAGCAATAAGACATCAAGTTTAAAAAATATATATGAAGTTATAATTATATATGGTTATAAATAGTTAAGGTTTAAGATCATTTATGAGATGATCAAATGAATTTCTGCATAGAATGTGGCATTATAATTTATATGGATTAGAAATGTCATTTGTATAATTTTTGTGCACAAAATTTACTATATTTTGAATTTTTTTTCTATTTGCCGAGTCTTTGTTGAGTCTTATCCGAGTCACCAAGTCTGTTGAGTCCCAAGCCAGCTGAGTATTTGCCGAGTCCAAGTCTGACTATAATGCTTTGAACAATTCTGGCCAAGTTCACTTGTCCTTCCTAAAGTTTCCTAGCACTTACCAACGCAGTAATTTATTTCACTCCAACTCCATATGGAGTCCTTTCGAGTTCTATCACATGTCGTTGTGCCTCATTCAACAATGGGACTTGCTCTCCTTTCTCATGGAATATTTGCCACAATTTTGAACCACACCATTAGTTCACACATGGAAATGCCCGAGTCCTAGTCTGACTAAATGTTGTGAACAATTCTGGTCAAGTTCACTTGTCCTTCCTAAATTTCCTAGCACTTACCAACGCTGTAATTTATTTCACTTCAACTCCATATGGAGCCCTTTCAAGGTCTATCACATGTCTTTGTGCCTCATTCAACAATGGGACTTGCTCTCCTTTCTCATGGAATATTTGCCACAATTTTGGACCACACCATTAGTTCACACATGGAAATGCTTCATTCTCTGATTATCAATGTTTGCATAACCAATCTGTCACTATCATGAGCCGCATGACCATCCACACACTGAAATGTCTTATTCCTGTTAGTGACAATTTCTTGGTGGATGGGATTTCCTTACCCATTCTCATTGCTTACACATGTTACCAGTTCACATCCTATAGCTTCTTTTAGCATGCATGCACTTGCCCAGAAGGATGATTCACTTGTCACCTTTACAAGTTGCATGTCTACCTACTGGCATATTCCATACCTTGCTGAGCATTCTCGTATGGAATATGATATCCATCTCAAATAATCAAGATCTCTTATGGCTCTTTAAATTACCCACATTAATCACAATAATGCTTGAATGCATTCTTATCCATCGACATGTTTTTCCACATGTTAACAAGAATTACCATATTACTATCACTTGCATATCCCTTCTCATCACGCAAAATTATCTTGCATTCTGGGAGACTAACCCTATTGACAATTTTTTTTCAAATAATGGTTATAGGCACTTTACTGTTCAAATCAGTGAAGCACGACTCGCGCTGGACTCCCGAGTACTCGTGAGTCGCGCCGAGTCATCCATCGTCTCAAGTAATCGCAAGAGACTCGGCAACATACTCGGCCACCTTGTCTGAACTCGCCAGAATTGCACAAACTTGCCGGAACTCGTATGGAACTCGCACAGACTCGATCGAAACTCGCCACTAAACTCGCACGGACTCGGCCATAGTGATGCCCATCATTCAATTAATTCTTAGATCATCATAACTCGAGGGGTTGGATGCTTTCAAGCTGGAAATTATTTCATGAGAACGGGTCAGTATGAGAATGCTGCATGAACCGGCCGCCGGCTATCAAAATGATAATTAACGAATACCGTCCTAGACTTTAAAAAAAAAAATTGTTGTAAATTGGTCGAGGCCTATCGAACATATATGGGGCCAGTAAAACCTCTGCCCTAGATGCATGTCACCGATAAGAAATAAGCTATGTGACAGGACGTCAAAATCGTATCATCATACAAACACAAATTATAAATTATATATAAAGTTATAAACATAGTTTTTCTTTGTTTTATTTATTATAGATAGTTATAGTAGTGTATATTAATTTTTTTTAGCTTGAGGAATTATGTAAAATTTTAGAGGAACTAAAGCATCTCATAAATCTACAAACAAATAAAAATAAATCATTTATTTAATTTATCTAAAATTAAT